>JAZGTK010006827.1:0-20223 GCA_036877625.1 Ambastaia sidthimunki | reverse complement strand
AGCGGCAGACCATCTTCAACATGTCTCTGATGAAGCTGTACAACCACCGACCACTCACCGAGCCCAGCTTGGAAAAACGTGTGCTCATCAACAACATGCTGAGACGCATCCAGGACGAGCTGAAGCAGGAGGGCAACCTTCGGCCGCTTTTCTTTCCCCCCTCTCCTCCTCCTGATGATCCAGTGGATGAAGGTTTCCGTGAGGCACAGCCTGCTTTCAGCGTCCTGTCGATTGTGGCATCGACACCCACTCAGTCGCCAACCCCATTCCCTCCGGTCCTCGAACCCCCCTCGCCAGTGCTGTCAAACCCGGCTCCTCTGGAGGCCTGTCTCACCCCTGCTTCACTTTTAGAAGAGGACAGTGTGACTCTTTGCACATCATCTTCTCCACTTGCACCCTCTCCTCTTCAGCCAAACCTACCCAGACTTCCTTCTTCTGTGGCCAGAGACAGCTTCTCTTCTGCCCTGGATGAGATTGAGGAACTCTGTCCACCACCATTACCTACATCCACAACAGCGTCCGGTGCTACCAGTCCCTCCACCCTTACAGTGGCCCTCCAAATGCCATTGTTGCCCCCACCCTTAAACTCAGGGGCCTTAGACTCCAAAGACTGCAGTAAGTCCTGCAGCCCAAAGCTTGAAGGGCTGGTCCCGCCACCCGAGGACCACTCGTCGGCCCCCGATGCAGCTGGAGACTCCAGATTGCTGGAGACTCCTTCTCCTAACAGCCTGGACGTGAGCACATCGCTCTCCTCCTCGTCCTCTGGCTTTCTAACAGACCTGGCCCTGGACGACATTCTGTTTGCAGATATCGACACCTCCATGTATGACTTTGACCCCTGCACCTCTTCATCGGGCACCACCCCCTCCAAATTGGCGCCCGTGGTTACAGCAGATGAACTCCTCAAGAGTCTTTCACCCTACAGCGGTGCTCCTGCTGTCACCTCCAACCAGCCTTTCAAAATGGACCTCACTGAACTGGACCATATAATGGAGGTGCTTGTGGGATCATGACCAGGTTTGGAGGACATTAGGGCGGAAATGCAAAACCAATCAAAGAGTTTTTAAATCCAGACTGAGAAAGTGAAGAATCACTTGATGTTTTTGTACAGTGCTGTTGTTTTTAAAGACAACCCCTTGTCTTTTGTCAATTTTAATGGAGATGTTGCCCAGTACTACTTCTCAACACTGTGCATGCACTGTGCTTGCCTTTTCTAAAACTGAACATGAAGAAATCTATGGAACACACTTTGGCTTCTGGCAGATCTTAGTGCCTTCATCATTTATGACCACTTGGTGAATTCCTGTCTATTTGTCTTGCCTTTATTCTCATCATTTCTAATAACTAAACAGATTTTAATAGAAGGACTTGCATTTCTTTTTCCCCTCCAGGTGCGAGAACGGCAGCCCTATTTTTGTGTTCTTTCATTTTCACGAAGCACAATGATTTTAAAAGAGGAACTTTCTTTTTTACGTTCGTGTTTGTCCATCCAGAGCTGTCTTTTAATGCTTAATGATGTTTTACCTATATTTAAAGTGATCTGTTAATTTTTGGTCATTATTTATGTTTTTTGTCTGCTTCTGTTTTAATGTTGCTGTACCTTTCTCAAGTGACACATATACATTTATGAAATGTATGCATTTATACGCTTTATCGTTAACCGGGTTATTTATACATGGATGTGTGGAGTGGTCAGATATTTACAGTAAACCAAATTTCTTGTGATCTGCCATAATGGCTCAGATTCCACGTGTTTACATCTTAGCCGGCAATAAGTGAAGATTTGTTCAGTGCACATTGTGTTACAGATACATTTTTTGTGCTTTCCTCAGCTGGAAATAACCAAGCCAATGCTAAAACCCCTTTATGCTACAAATAATGTATGCAATCAATGCTTTTCTGATCAGTAATAAGCAAACTGTCAACTTCTCTCACTCATTTCTTATCTGTGTCAAGGCATCGCAGTAACTTCCCGTTTTTTGGCTTTAGTTAAAGCATTATATCATTACTCTGAAACAGCGGCTTGTTCTGTTATAATGCTGCTCTAATGCACAGCAAGAGGGTCTATGCATGTCTGTTCATGCAGGAAAGAAAAAAACTCCACAGACACGCACGTTCGTGGCTGCTATTCTGCGAGTCCTTTTTCAATACAGTTTCCATCGTCTTCTGTTTGCCAAACATTTCCTTCTTATGCCTCTCACCAGTGCAACAGTTCATTTCTGTTAACCTACTAATGCATGCAGGAATATAGCTCATAATTGTACAGATGTCAGATGTATGATTGCGTATGGTTTGGTCTTATTTTATCTTATTTATACCATTGTTTGAGTTTTAAGTTAATGATATTTGTTCATGTTTAAATCAGATTCTCTCTCTGTTGCCCTGCAGGGTCTTTTAGTGTTGTTTGGCCAGTAAATCCAAAGCATTGGAGTTCAAAGCATGCACACATTGCATTTGTTCTAGTGATGTGATTATAGTGCAGATTCTTAAGAGCAGTTTTTGTGGAATCGGTCCTACAAGTATTGAAGAGTATTCTGTATGTATGTGCAATGGAAAGCATTGTATATTCGCTAAGAAGACTTTAAACCACTGCATTCTGATTGGTTGGAATCTTCTGTTAATTTATGTGCACTTCACATGTGTGTGTCAAAAGGAAAGGGACCATTCATCATATCAGTAGTATTAGTTTCACAAAGCTTTCTGCTGAACCGCTCTAGTTCTTGCTATTAATGCTGGGTATGCAAAAACAAAACACTGTGCGCAATAAACCCTTAAGGTGGTTTCAATTAAAGTACCATTGCAGTGTGCAATGTCAAAGAGGAGTAAAAAATGTTTTGCATCAACCTGTTAAGTGTGTTTAGAACAGGTGTATCTTATTCAGGTGTGACCATTAAAGATCTGACGCGTGAACTTCAGGTCAGAGAGACTTTTGCTTGGAGCAACAGTTTGAATTCAAAGAGAGATTATCTGACAGTGTCAAACATGAGCGAATAAGAGTCGAGCGGACAATACTATGGAATCAAAATTATGATTAATAATATTACTTATAGGAGTTTTTGGATTTGGAGTGATTTTTTATTTTAAGTTATTTATTTCTTTTGTTTCCTGTGTAAATATATTTATTTGTTGTTAAGCTAACATGCAGATTGTAATTTGTACAGAATTTGAGATAGGAATGTATTATGCTTATGGGAATGTATCACTGCTTATTAATTGGGGTGGAAGCCATTTTTTTATCTTCTTTTAATAATGCATTATTTTAAGTCTGTTTAATTTCTTGTATTATAATTTGGGGTGGTGTTTGTGCTCGTTTATAGGTCAACACTCCCTGCCCGTATTTAATGATAAGTATTTAATTTTTTATGTATTTCAGAGTGTGTTTGTGAAGCAATACTTTATTCTCTACAAACTTCAGAATTTCAATCTTCCAAAGCCTGTTTCTGGGAAAATCTTTTGATAACCCTCAATGCCAAATGTAAAAAGAAAGGCAGCACGATTTCTGATGTTGGTGGTTGTTTTTAAATGGTATCTCACTTTCTTCATCCCATTATTCAAGCCACAAATTTGGGAAAATCTAAATTTAAGTGGTTTCAGTATAGTGACCACTGGGATTATTTGTGTGTGTGTGTGTGTGCGTGCATGCGTGTGTGTGTGTGTGTGCGCGCATGAGAGAGACAAAACATGGTGGGGGGGAGTCTAAACCCTTTTTGTGCTCATTAAGAGAGGCTGAATCTTTGGGCCTTTGAGCTGTGCCTTTTTCTATGCAATATTACCGACATTCATTCTGAGAAAAATAACCCATCAACTGATGATCACTGTATCTGCATTGAGATGTGGACTGTAGAATATATATATAAAATATGGACATGTGTCTATGAATTTGAAATAGTCTTACTTTTCTAGTTTTATATCATACAATAAACAGATTTGAAAAAAAATTACGTTCTGTGTTTGTTTTCATTATTTACATTCATGAATGCGAGCAATATTTCATTACTATAAAGCACTTTAGTAAATGCATGGTGATTGATTCTATAGCGAGTATATAATGAATGCATAAACAAGTAAGGGTATATCATTTCTGAGTGGGAGTTTCAGACGTGAGGCAGAATCATCCAGTTTTCTCTGCTCACAGCTGCTCTGCATAAAACGGTGGACATTTCTTTGCATCAACAGTTGCCACCATTTCGCACCCATGACTCATGGGCTGGTAGCATGAGTCTATTTCCAGTATTGGGGCCACACAGCTGTGTAGAATGGACAGCTTTAGCCTGTGACAGCGTGTGTTTGCGTGAACTGAAGGGGGGAGGACGGCACAAAGCATGGCCAAACTGATCTCAGGTCAGTGAGAGTGTTTTTCCCCTGTGGTTTTTGTTTGTTGATCTTTATGAAAGTGGTGAATCAGTTTGTGTTACGTGTAGGATCTCACACACTGACCATCTAACTTTTACCATTGTTATTTTTGGCTAACATAATTTTTTCTTCTAACATCTCAGATTGTTTTTCATTAGTGCACCACTTTTATGAACACTTCTTATTCTATATGTGAATGTTACTTTTGTCCGGGGCTGTCCACAGGGCATTACTTTCACTTTATAGCTGCTCAGTAGTTCAGCTACTTAGTTATACATTACTTGTTTAGATACTAAGGGATAGAGAAATGTTATCTCATACGGTATTGTTTCCAGCAAGCACTACAGGATCTGTCTTAATGCTGACTAGTTTGCTGTGCTTGAATTCATTCATTCCTTCAAATGATCATTGTTGTCAAGCTTTGTCCACATAAAGAAATAGGTCAAACTGGAAAAAATACAATTTAATTGCAGCTAACGGTAATGCCTGACTAAAAGATGCTGTAAACATTCTGTAAACAAGTGATTATTATTATTTACTTAATACTTGTTCCTGATCTTATTGTGCACGGTTCTTCAGTGCATGTTATTTCAAGTAAACATGCCTTTGTATACTTTTATAAAAATGTACTTTCTCCTCCTTTCAAACTATTTTTTTTCAGCTGACATCACATCTCTTACTTTTAAATCCCTCCTCAGCTGGCTGCATTCTGTTATGTAACGTTCAATATTCATAATCCAATCGATTCCTGAGTGAAAAAATCCTGTTCTACATTTTTGACAGAATATCCTGTTTCCCTCAGAAATAGTCAGATTACATACAGGAAGAAATAAAGTAAATCGTATTTCACATTCACCCTTCCACATCAGAAGATGAGAGAGTATGGCATGGGGGACCTTTACTTTTGTGCCAGTAGTACAAGGCCAAGAATAGTCACTGGACAAAAATACACCACAGTTTTTTTTTTTTGCTTAATTCTTATTTGTGACTCAGTTGACACACCTGTCCTAGAGGCTAGCAGGGTGTTGTCCTCACCTCATAGCTGTTTTTCTCACTCTCCCTGGTACCGGGCATCTCCCGGTTCATACTGCAGTGTCTCAGTTACATTAATTCTGTGAGCATTTGATCAATGATCTTTCAATGACTCTCCACCTGGTTTGCCAGAACGGCACATAGTGATCTGTTGTTTTTAAAGTGAGTAAGAGCTGCATTTATAGGGTTTGCTTTGTGCAAATATCTGAATGATCTTGTTCTACTGTGACCATGGAGGAAAAGAAGCCACACCCACCCTCCACCAACCACAAGCCCAGCTCAGCAGACACACAAGCAGATGCACATTTATGTAACACACACACACTCGCACACGCACACACACCAGCGCATGACTGCTCCCATTGACTGGAATTTGAATTGCACTGGGCAGCATCCCAACCCCACCTCCATGTAGATATGCGGTAACACTTTATGTGACAGTATGGCTTTGGCAGTGTCCCTTTTACAGTAACATACCGTAATGAAATGTGTGAATATAGTCCACAAATATGGAAATTTGGGTCATGTAGTTTACAACCCTGATTGAATTTAAGTTACATTAAATAAAATGAAAATAAAGCTGTTTACCCTAGGCTGAGTAATCATTATTTTTTTAAACATCATAAATCATAGTGTTTGGACTGACACCATTTTAAATCATTTGCTGGTCAACCTGAGATTTAATGGCATAAGATTGTGCCATATAACAGTGGGTTTGTGCCGGGTTCAGTTTGTACCAAAGGTCACTGACAGTTAATTATTATGAAGTAGCTGATTTAAAACTCTACGACTTACAGGGTTTTTGAAACATGTTGCATAACACAGAGAATTTGCTCTGAGATGCATCATTCATAGCCAAGAGAGTGACCATTTAAAGCCTCAAAAAGGGAGGTGTACTGCTGTGAATGTTTTTGCAATGGTGGTCAAGCATGTGATTGTATATGTGCTCTTGAAGTTCATGTGATCTTGTATCTGTGTGTGTGCGTGTGTGTGTGTTGAGGGGGAAGGCCCTGTAAGTGAGGAGCCAGAACAGGAAGTAAGAAACAGACCACACACAGCTGCTGCATGGAGAGAGTGGGTGTGAGGAAGTGTGTGGGAGCTTGACATTCACAAAAAAAATCACAAAAAAACAAATTCTGTGAGGGACAGAGAAACAGTGACAAAAGAGAGACAATAATATATTGATACAAGGGATGGAGATACAGTGTGGAGATACTGTCATACAGTTTGGACCAACTTTAGGGTGAATAAATGAAGGCATTGCCATTATCAGAACTTTTAAAACACTTTCAATGGTTAGTCACATCATAGCTGGTGTCAGTTAGAGGGACACATTGGCATCATTAGAGGCAGGCAAGGTGTCCAAAATGCCCATGCGGGAAGACCAGAGGGTAACAGGCAGTGCCAAGTCTGTCTGTGGTACTTTCCGCCTGAGCAGGTGAGGAGAATGAGACTGTGGGAGAGCAGTGCAGTGTGGATGCAGCATTAACCTAATTACAGGCTGGCTCTGCTAAATAAACACTTATTAATTTTGCATGCTCAAATACACTTTTGGACAGAGTAGGTCTCAGTGCATGCAGCATTTACAGGTCCATGCTTTGTTACAAAAATATATTTAAAAGTATGGCAAGCAAGCACATAATGCAATATCCCAGCTCAACCACAAGAAAGGATATGCGGAAAGATATGAGTTTGAGCTCGAAATCATGTTCCAGCAGGTGGTAATGTAAAATATAATTATTTTTATTAGGGCCAGGGGAAGGAGATGGGTTAAAAAGCTTGGATCAAATTGAATGTGGTTATAAACACTCTTAAACATTTAAATTGAGTATTAGCTGCTCAAGACTGCCCCCAATGTAGCAGTTGGATTTGTGATTCGAGAGAGAGAGAGAGAGAGAGAGAGAGAGAAGGTGGGTCACAGTTGCTCTTGTCATCTTTGCCTCCAGTAATATATCAATGAATATTTAAAGAGGTCAGACATTTTCCAACAGATAACATAATAGAGTGTTGAACAGCTGTCTGGCTTTGAGAATGGTGCTTGATTTAAATCAATAAAAAACATTGCCATATTGATTTGACTAAAATTGGCAAGACTCGTATAATAACCATTAAATAACATATTATCACTTTGACTTTTTTGTTTAGAATTAAGAGAACAGCAAATTTTTACATTTTGACATTAAAATCGCTTTACTGCAAAAAGTCACGGTATGTAACTCTGGTATAAAGATGTATTATTATAATTTTATAGATGCATGATGATAATTATTTCATAAACCACAGATTTACATTATATTAAGGTTATTATTTAGAACAGCTGTTGGTGGTTATACTTGCCACTAGGTGTCTCCCTCTCCCTGCTGATTAAGAACCGACAGTTAAAATTTTACAAACTGGAAATAATGCAAACTGTCTAATTAAAAATATTATTCTTAAAAACAATAAAATTACAGTATTTAATGTTAAGAAAGTAATTATTAATATTTATTTAATCAATATTTTAAAAATTAAGCCTGTTGAAACATTGCAAACATATTCAGTAACGTCTTTTATGCAAACAAATTTCAGATTATAATACAATTAAAAAACATAAGTGCTACTAATGTGGGCACTTATTCCGTAATGCTGGTAATTCAGTGCAGATTCGATTAAATCTGAGCAGATTAGGTTTATATGTAGGCTGGATTAACCTTACAATCTGCGTCTGCATAATATTTTTCACATGTAGTAGACAATATAATTGTTTTACAGTTCTTTGAATTAGTTTTTTTCATGCTTTGGATTATAATTTAATTTTTGCACCTACACACCTTATTATAACCCTTTTAGTCTGCCACAGTGACGGATTCCTGGGCTAGACCGCCTTGAAAAGCATCCTATGGTATTTTGTTCCAAGATGGCGGTGGCGAGCATGGAAAAGGACGCAATAGTAAGTAACAAATACTACTGTAATGATACAATCTTTTTATGTTTTGATGTTTGCACGGAGATCGTATAATGTAACCATTATAGTTAATAGGAAGACTGTGGTTAACGGAGCGCAATAGAGAAATCCATCACAGGAGAGGTGTGACTTGTTCATCTTCTGCACCATGAGTTAAAGACATTCATAATGATTTTGTGGCATTGCAAATGTGGAAGAATGCACATATATTAGCTCTAAATCAACATGCTGTGCATTATCTACATCCAAAGCGTTTTATCTGTATTCAAAGATGCGCTGTAGGCGTGCCGCTCTATTCATAAAATCAGCATCTGCGTTATATTATTTAAATATATTATTTTTGCATCCTCTTATTATTAAACCCGTGTGTTTTGTCTTATCTCCCTTTCTTTATGGAAGAACACCGAAGATGATCATCACCTGAACAATTCATTCGGAGATGCTGGTCTCATCTCCCCGGATAAAGAAGACATCTCTCGTATTCTGGTAGAGTAGATGTGTAAGACAGTCTTTGTTAGCTTGTACTGTAGTCTGACGCGTGATTGATTTGTATGTGTGTTGTGTTTTATTCCTAATATTCAAGACGGTTCCTTTCAGTGGACGGATCAGAGATGGAATGAGGCCTGGGAAGAAGATCATTGTCATGGGCATCATAGATACAGAGCCAGAGAGGTGGGATTGCGTTCATCAGTTATTATACTGCTGCAACATAATGAATGAATGAATGCATGAATGAATGCATGAATGAGTATAGTTATTTGTTATCTTTTATCATCGCGTTTGTACACTTAAAAGAAGCTCTGGCTCAAAATCTTGTACATTGCAGTACATTTAATGCAATTACACGGGTGTCAGGACTGCTGGGTGTTTATGGGTATTTACATTAACTGTAAAAGAGACAAATGATGACAGTATAGGGTGTCACTGACAGCTGGAGTGTTTGTAAAGACTTCTGTACACAAATAACTTAACATCAACAGTAAAGCATTTAATTGAGTGTTAACATTGAATGCTATCAATATCCAGAAATCAGAACAGCAATAGTCAGGTTAAGCGTTTTGTTACCTGCATGATTTAGACTTGGAATAGTATTAATGTCCTGCTGTATCAATGGCACTAATGTTAGAATTTAAAGCTTGTCTACATACACTGCTGTTTTAATAGAAAGATGCTGTGAAGTTCTCAACTGGTAGTTAGTCTGTTACTGTGACACCGGACATGTTAGTGATGATGAATAAATCTTGACATTATAATCAACTGGGTCTGTTTACTGTTTGCGTTCTGCACAGCTTTGACATCAGTCTGACCTGTGGCCACAATAAGGAGAAAGATGATGAAGATCTCGCTGATGTGGCCCTGAAACTCAGCATACGATTTACAGACAGGCAGTTCCTGAGGAACGCAAGGGTTTCTGGGAAATGGAGTGAGGAGGAGGCACCCATAGCTTATTTCCCCTTTATCCCGGACCAGCCGTTCAGGGTAAAAGCAGAAACTTTACTATCCGCATGCTTAGATCTCTAATGCGCACAATCCACAAGTGATTTCTGTATAAAGTCTCATCCCTTAGGAAACTGGTTTTAGACAGAGAAAGACATCTGAGTAGACAGGATGTTACATAAGTATTAGATTTAGATACACTGGTGTCTTCCTACCTGAGAATACTGCTTGCACAGTCAGCATTTTTCAGGTTTAAAACACAGCCCATGAAAACAGGGTGGGTGTTGAGAAAACATGGATGCTTTATTTGTATTCCTTCAAAATAGCCAGTTACAGAATCCCAGAGAATTGTACAACCACATGGGCAAAGATGCAAAGATAATGAGTGCTTATTTTTTGTAAACGTGAAAGGGAACCAGAATGGGTCAGTTCAGTATAAGATCAATCCACAACTGTTTCAGATAAGGGGTCACGCAAAGTCAGACAAGTGCTTCCTTTCAACACACTGTCCACATTGAATCTCACTGACTGACAAAGGATTCTTTTGATTTGATCTCATTTCACTCCTTTTTGTCCTCCTCTTGTTTTGTCCATTTATGCAGATTGAGATCCATTGTGAGCACCAGCGTTTTAGGATCTTTGTGGATGGACACCAGCTGTTTGACTTTTATCACAAAGTTAAGTCTTTGCTGGCTATTAATATGATCCGAATAGTTGGGAGTCTTCAGATCACTAAGCTGGGCTAACCAATCACCATAAAGGACTTCTTACAGGTGACCACGCCCACCTGTGCTTTTGCCACAAGCAGTGAAGGCCTCAACATCATTTGCATTATGCATTCTTCATGTATTTCTAAAAACAGGTTGGTGAATGGTTGCAATATCAGATGTGTGCCCCTTTCTCAGATGTGTTTTAATGATTTTTCCATCACGTTGTAGCTTATTGGTTGTTTAGTTCAGATAATTTTGCAGGGATTGCACAATTTGATATGCACTCTGTGGCAGTACCACATGCCACTTACATTTCGCTGCTCTGAATAGACACTGCCAACGTATGCATGCTTGCAATCTGGCAGCGTAATTTCAGAATTATCCAAGACTCAGGATATTAGATAAAGTTGCTCTGCTTAGTAAGTTAAGGCAAATTTGTCATCAGTATATAAGCTACAAGAACTTTAGAGCTCACATTTAGTGTTCTGCCTAGTCTTGGTTTGGTGTCTGCATTATTCACTTCAGTAACCTAAATAGTTTAAATGGAAGGCATTATTTGACCCCCCTGTTGTTTAGCAGGGTGTGTGGTTTAATAGCCCACCGTATTCCTTCTATATCTGTTCATTGCAACCATTCATTACGTTGCACCGCAGAAGAATGTCACATGAGGATTGTTTGACTTGAGGTCAAAAGTCATCTTTGGAAATTAAGCACTAAAATTTGGGTGGCTTGATCATCCAGTTTTTCTCCTCCAAGGCAACACAGTATTTCAAAACAGGCGTGTAATGTAAAACCCTTAGCAACTAAACCAAGAAATGATTGTTTTTTTTAGTTGAAGAATGAAAGTGAAGTGATTTTACAAAAACTAACTCGGCTCATATAAAGTTTACATTTTATTGTAAGCACCAAATACACATTGAAGGAACACAAATAAGAGGGCTAAATTGTTTCTTGAATGTACAATCATCCCCTCATAGGCTTCATAATAGCCTGTTTGTGGGTGTAAAGGGAGTATTATTCCCCTCACCTCCCTTATTTCTAACGCTTACTCCTCGTGTTGCTCCTCTTAATATAAACATTCAGTCAAGCCTCAGCATATTTCCTGTGTTCTGTCATTTTTGGCCATTTGTTCATTTTAAGGTCTGCAAGGAACCTCTGCCCTATACACAGTACCCACAATGCTCTCTGCTACAGTATAAGACCTGTTTACTGTCTTCTGATTCCCTGCACTTACACCGTAGAATTGCAGTACTATGATTATTATTGCTACTAGTTAAAATACAGTAACCTGCTGTACCGCATACCTGCATGTCACATCAACCATTGTGTTGATAAATGTGCTCATTGCAAAGTAGTACATTATGTTCCAAAACAATATCAGTATTGTAATATTATGTAATAACTCACTTTTGGTGTTCTGGAAGACACCTTAGATCCAAAGCTTTGATGTGGATCTTTCAAAGTGGTTCTATCAAAGTTCCTTATTGTTTTGAATTTACTCAGATTTACTTATAAGTTCTCAGCTAAATAACCTAATGGGCCATTTACATACTCAGAACATCTTCGCTGAAGTCTCTGCAAACTGTTTATGCACAACAAATTCATGTTCAGTCTCAAGCAGAGCTAGGCTAATGCGTGTTGGTGCTGTAAGCAATATATTGCTTGACCACAGATCTTTCTTTTCACTAAACTGACATTTTGTGGCAAACACATCTGGACTTGAGTGAGATGCATTTAGCATCTGGCTAGTTAGGACCAATAGGGCAACAGTATTAACACATAACAGTATTGTTATTTTAGCTAGTACGTCTATAGGTTGTAATTCTTCATTCTGTCTAATATCGTTTTAATGTTTAAGGGTGAAACTGACCAATTTGGACATCCGTGTGTATGAGGATATCCAAAATATGTAATATGTAACCAATATATGTAACCTGGATAAATTTAAAAGGGGAGGGAGTAAAGCTTATTTAATATGAATAGTGTTGACTGCACTGCACCAGACTCTTGACCTTAGCATTGCTACACCATGCTTTGCCCCTGTAGCTACAGGAACATTAGCTTTAGCTTAGCTTTTAGCAGGCAGGAGTCTTTGCATTTCTCCCTATGATCCTAATTATCCAGATAGCAGTTCTAATGCTTCCATTACTGGTGCTGTTTTCTGTCTTGTATCTCAAAATAATTTGCAGCAGTTGTTTAGACTGGTTCAGATTTAACATATGAAGATTTCTTTATTGTAAACAATTGAAGCCTTTGAATTTTGGATGTACATATACTACCCAGCAGGGCCTCTGAATGTTTCGTTTATTATTATTTTTATTTTTTTGTACTGCAATAATGTCTTAACCATAAAGAGGGTGTTTCATGTGAAGATTGGTCTGAGTGTTCACTAGCAGATTATTCTTCAAAACTAGTTTAATTTAAAGCATGGTAAGTTTTGTTTGTTTGTTTGTTTGTTTGTTTGGTTGGTTGTTTTTTTTGTTTTGTTTTTTTATAGCTGTTCAAAGCTGATATTTATTTGAGTATATTATTTGCGGACTATTGTAGAAGCTTCTTTGTATTTATAAAATGGCTCATTACTAGAGCTAGTTTGTGGTGTTAGATAGTAATTGTGCAATAATTATTCATTATTTTAAATGAAGACCTGCAGAGAATTGGTTTCTTGTGCTTTTAGAACTTGGTATTTATCAGAAATGTGTCTATTAAAATATGGCTTTGTTGTTTGGGATCTAAAATTGAATTTAATAAAATTGAATTAAAATACTAAAAAAGAATTTCTAAAAATTTTTTAAATTGAATTGGATATCCACATTAATGTTTTACATTAATAGACTTTAACATTAATTATCACTTTTCAAGTTACATAAGCAAGTGCTTCAAAATAATTGCTGTCCAGAATCTTCTGTAACTGTGCTGCAGTATAACGCATCTAAAGAGGAGAAAATGAGTAAAAAGCTTATGTGTGAATTAAAGAAAATGTGCATTACAAATATCTAAAAGGTCAAGACTTTTTTTTCTTAAAATGACTCATAGCCTATTAATGGGACACTGTCATCTGAGTAGACTTTTTGAAGTTGGTATATTATCACATTGGTATTTCATGATTTTTGTAACTGTCATGAGTTTCAGTTTTTTAAGTGAGTTGTAGTCCATTAAAATCAATCTTTACAAACTTTAAAGTTTTTTAGTGTCTATTATGTAAGCATATAAAAGTCCAAGGAATATAACAGCGCCTTCTGTTCTAATTTCATATCAAAATGTAACCTAAATAACCAATAGAGGGCGCCATTAGCTTAAAAGTGACGAATCCAACCTTGTTGCCAGATTGTTTGTGTTTGACAAGTATTTAAATTGCATTGGCAATTAAAGTATGCTATTTAAGTAAACATTTGGAAGATGTTGAAAGGTCCGACAGCACATTTATTACCGCTTACATAAACATGATGTGTATGCACTGTCACAGAAAATGATAATGCGAGGAACTTTCTTGTGTAACATCTGGCATCCTGACTTGGCGTCACCAACGAGAGCCAATCAGCACCGGGCATCAGAGCTGCACGGTGACGGTCACGGTAACGTTACAGTTGGTCCCGCACAATCATGGCAATGTTTTGCAGATCTTCTGTGTTACTTCTTAAACACAGTAAATTGGTGCCGTCTGCATTAGCAGCCTCAAGGCAATGCAGTTCAGGTAACATAAACCATTTTTACCAGGAAATAAGCACGTCTTTGTCAATGTCACTGTCGAGCTTTGACTAGATCGGACACTTGGGTCATTGGAAAACGCTGGTTATGTGACCGCAGCCTGTGCTGGCATTTTGTTCTGGCAGCAAATTTTGCGCTCAGTTTACGCTTTTGGGCAGCTCAATTAAACGACACGCAGATGTGATGGTTAGGTGCACAGCCAGCTTACCTGCTAATTTTTGGATAAGCTAAACTCGTCCGTACCAGCATTCATTCAGGGCTCTTATGTACATTTATAACATTTAAGAACAACAGCTTAGAATGAACATTCTGGTAATGATTAAAATATGCTTGGCTGCTAGGTTGTCAAATGTTCTGGTTAAGTTCTTTTCTCAAATTAATGTGCAACATATCACCTTCATAATAAAAGACGTCACATATACATGCCATTTTTCTAAATCCTAAGTAATACTGATGAAAAAAATCACAACTCTTTTGCAGGTGGCCAGTATCAATACATACTGGTTGACAAAAAGGGTGAAAATAAGAATGTTGGTTTTATCCAGCTGAACAGACCGAAGGCTTTGAATGCTCTCTGTGATGGTCTTATGACGGAGGTGGGCAAAGCTCTAGATGCGTTTGAAGCTGATGGGGAAGTGGGAGCTATTGTCATCACCGGGAGCGAGAAAGCCTTTGCAGGTGTGAAACAATTAAGTAAAATAATAAATAAGTAATGTTTTGTGTGTGTATATATTTTCATGTTCTGATCACTGTATGCTTTATTGGCATTATTATTATTTGTGCTTTTATAGCTGGAGCTGATATTAAAGAGATGCAACATAGAACCTTTCAAGAGTGCTATGGTGGCAACTTCTTGGCTCATTGGAACAGAGTATCAACAGTTAAAAAACCCGTTATTGCTGCTGTAAATGGATTTGCTGTAAGTATTAAATGTTCCACAACAAGAAAGTGTGTGAAACTTAATTTTCTGATAAGTTTTACTGTTTCTTTCTGTGTGACAGCTTGGTGGAGGATGTGAATTTGCCATGATGTGTGACATCATTTATGCTGGAGAGAAGGCACAGTTTGGACAGCCAGAAATCTTGCTGGGTACCATCCCTGGTAAAATAAAGCATTTGTCTTTACCTTTGGTGGATTAATTACTTCTGATTTAATGACATAAATGATTTAATGTCATTTATTTTGCTCCAGGTGCTGGTGGCACTCAGAGGCTTACGAGAGCTGTAGGTAAATCTCTTGCAATGGAAATGGTTCTGACCGGAGACCGAATCTCAGCTCAAGAGGCAAAACAGTCTGGTTTGTCTTTACACTTTAGTTCAGTATTATTGCTGTACTGCTTACTACTTATTTAGGCTTAAAATAAATCATGTACAAATGTAAACTCCTGTAGTCTCCTAATTTTCACATACGTGTTAATGTGTTAACTTCATAGGTCTGGTTAGTAAAGTATTCCCTGCGGAGCAGCTCGTTTCAGAAGCTATCAGATGTGGAGAGAAAATAGCCGGAAATTCCAAACTTGTTTCAGCTATGGCAAAAGAAGCTGTTAATGCAGGTATGGATTTCATTGGCTCATGTGTTCAGGGTACATATGGATTGTTATAATTTCAACAACAGTTGTGTGTAAACCGTACCTAAAAACCATTAAATTTTTGTTTGTAATACCAAATGCCAATAATTACACTGAATTGAAAATCACTGTGTAACAGTGGTTTTATGAAGTATGTTCCTGTTTCATGAATGAGGCCACTGACTTCTGAAATCCATTTAAGCATTTAGTTTTCTCCAGACAGGCGAGCACATAGTTTTACATTTACAAACTGAGAATTTAATTTGTCTTTGGCTTACAGCATTTGAACTGACTTTAGCCGAGGGCAATCGGCTTGAGAAAAGATTGTTCCATGCAACCTTTGCCACGGTGCGTCATATTTTTATTATAATTGTTTTTCATATTTGTTTTCTTTCTCTGAGAAGATGACTTCAGTTCTGAATTTTCTATGTTGGCATTTTTAGGAGGACAGAAAAGAAGGCATGACTGCCTTCGTTGAGAAGAGAAAGGCTGCTTTCCAGGACAAGTAGAAATTGGAAAATGTGGTGATTTTTAAACACTTAATAGCTTGTTGTGATCAAATGCGGATGTTAAAATGCTTTACTTTGCCTTAACTTCATTTTTATAACAAGTGTTTGTGAAATACATCAAGATAATTTCAAAGATTAAATTGTTTATCACTTATAAATTCAGTTGTGTTTAAGACTCATGTCTGTGGTTTAGTGAGCTCACATTTATCTTTACTTATACATTACTTTTAAATACAAAAATATCAGTAATTCTATTTAATTTATACACGTACACAATTCCAAGGTCTCCCTTTGTAATAGCCACTTTTTGGTGATGTTTTTTTGGTATAGATGCTTGCATTAAATATTCTGAGAGGAAAAAAAACCCAGCCTCATTTATGATAAAGAACTTGCAAAATGGAAAGGCTATAGCCTCCAAAACTATGTGTAATTCCTGTATAACACTGCACTTAGCATTTTAAAAAGCCGGGCACTAACTTTATAATAAAGACCTGGAAGTAGGACATGGCAATTACACATTGTACGCGCTAGATGGTGCTATGATTGTATTTTTTTTGTATTTGGTGAATTAATTGTTACTAGTCAGCGTAGCAGCATTTTTGTATATAGCCCCTTAGAGGTTATAAACAGCCTAAATATTTGCCTAAATATATTTTAGGATTCTGTGTGGCACACTGACGAAGTTTGTCTTAATACACGACAGGATTATCTTATTAAAAGCCTAAAAACTTACCAATAACTAGCTGTTCATCAACGACGTTTATAGTGATAGAGTGAAATATTAAGTTAGGTTAATGCCGTTTATTACAATTTTGGATATGATTAATAAATAACAGCTACAACCCCTAATTTGAGAAGTTTTGAAGTTTAATGTTAAATGTTATTTTAAGTATTTACGTTTTATTTAAAAACATTAACAAACGAAAATATTAATTAACAGAATGAACTTTTATAACCAGACCTCAAACTTTGATTATTGTTGAATAACTGTGTCTAATTGCTTTCCTCAATTGTCCAGGTTAAGGATCACCAGAGAACCTACAGGCCACTTTTATGCATTGAACATTTATTTAAAATACAGCGTACAGGAGGACCACAACAAATGTAATTATAAAGGAAGCATTCATCTCCATTGCACATCAACTTCGAGCATTTTTCACTTCAAAATTTCAGCGTTTTTTCCTTCGCATGGCGCCTTTCCAGACCCTCAAAAGTCCATAGCCTAATTGATTTTAATTTCCATTCAATATTCCTTGAGAGTCCAGCTTTCTTCTCAGCCCTTGGAACAAAACTTTTAATAGAGAAGAAAAAATCTCTCCACACACCGCAATAGCATAAAGGTCTTCTTAAAAGACAGCAAAGGGGAGGTTCCGCTTTGAAGTATATCCCCTGCTAACGAAAGGTCAAAATAATAAATGTAGACCGAATTGAGGCGCTCAACGAGGACAAAAGAGGCAAAACGTTACATTTTGGCAGAGGCAGCTCCTCATAGCGTGATAAACTCATTTAAAAAAGCAGAAGCAAAAAGGGAGCAGCATGGTTCCTCGGTTAAAGAAAAGAGCATTGAATTGATCAGACAGTCTTGGCTCCTCAGAATGTCCTTTCTTCCATCAGTCTTCCATCTTTCCACTTTCGCTCTGCATTTCTGCAGCTGCACAGCCTCCACACACCTCTTGTAATTTCCCTGAATTACAACAACATCAGAAGATCCACCTCAGCGGCAGCTGCATGTCTAGTTGAGGTCTCGCAATTTAAAATGAATTTAGGTTCCCAATTTCTGTTCTCTAAAATGATTTGGAAAAAGAAGTCTGCGTTTGTTTTCATTCATTTCAAATTACAGTTAAAACTATTTGCCATTTTGATAAGACAGACATCAAAGTTATATTGAGAACATTACATCAGTCATATTCCAACAAACATCTACAGCCATGAAATATCACTTGCATATATCACATATTTCATTAATAGTTTTAGAGATTTAACCAGCATGATGCGCATTTAAGTTTACAATAAACGATACACACTTCGAGTTATGCAATAATTTGTTTAGTCTGTGTGGAAAGAAATGGCTGTGTGAAAACACCTGTTAATACTATGTCATATTTCAAACAATGTCACTATGTTTAATACAACCATAAATGTTTATATTTGCGAATATTAATGTATATTGAATATTTATCGATTTTATATAATTTTATATGCACTATGACTCAGCTGACACAAACTCAAGCTTTGAACACAATGTGTGCAAAAGTAACAATGAAAATAGTTTTCTCTCATTCTGAAACAAAAGATAAAATTATAGATGTGCATCATTATCTTTTACAGGGGTGTTGCAGAAAGTTTGCGACACGGTCAGTAAACGAATAAACGCTTGCAGGGAGCAACGCAACTTACGTCTATCACACTCACCTTGCGTTAGAAACGTAGCTCTTATTGCGTCTAACCAATTGAAAAGCGCTGGAGGGTCACATGACACCCGACTAACTTGCACGCTGTCACTGCTTTGAAATGGTGATACTAAAAGGAGTCCCGTCAATACTTACGCCTGAATTATTGTATGCTTTGGCACGAATGGGTCACGGAGATGAACTGGGTAAGTCATAAGCAGTCAGATCCGATAGTCCCTTTTACGAACACCAAACCAAATCCGTAATCCTAAACTCTCGTGTCACAAACGCTGTTGTTGGATTAATACAGGATAATCTGTTTGAATGCATATACCACGTTATCAATATGTTAGATACAATGTAAAACGTAATGGATAAATCCAGTGTTCCCGATCAATCCTGAGACAGTAAGAGGAAGTGACACCGCTGTAGCAGCTTTCCTTCCTTATTACGCAACGTGCTTTAAACGTAAAAAACGTGCTTTAAACGTGCGTAAAATGTCATTTAAAACGTTGTAGTCTGTGTCGTAAACTTTATAAGGATTGCAACACGATCTCTATTAATTCTTTTGAGTCCAAAAGGAAAACTGGTCTGCGGTTCCGTCCGTCATTTCAGGATCTGAGTTGTCTCACAATCACATTTGACGAGACACCAATAAAGCAATAATATTATTATTATAATTAAATAATAATGTTAAATAAACGCTATGTATGAGATGTAATGCATATCTTTTTGTTCCCAGTTCTAGCTGACGCAAATTTTCCAACCGCATCTATTTGTAAATGTGGACCAGTGGAGATTAGAGCTGATGGTATGTTTATAAACCTTTATAAAAATCTACCAAGGTCACAATAGTTTCCATCAACATAACATTCAGAGTTTCTACGATAAAACTGATTTTGTATTATGCACTTTACCAAAATTAGTTAAAAGTTATTTTGCACAGTTTTCGGATATCTTATTAATTTATTGTAGTTTTACAGCAGTAATATTAAATGTATGATAATTACATTTAAATTGGAAATTATGGTTATCATGATTTTTTTTGTAAGTTCAAAAATATCTATTCACTCAGAAAAAAAGAATATTTTGATGAATGTCAGCAAACAGTCAAGTGTCAGTTAACCAAGTATATAGTAAAATATATATATTTTTCTTTACTTATTAAGGTGTAGGTATACCAGAACTTCTGAAGGCAATATTGAAGCTTTTTCCTCTTGATACCTATGATGATTCAGTGAGTGCACATTTATAACAATCTTTTATTTCTTCAATAGCTAAACTAAAACCACAAAAGTAAACTTTGCTTTAGTAAAGATCCTATATGTAGGCCTGACTCTTTCTAATTGTGTAATGATATAGAACAGGTTGTATCCATCACTGAATGATGTCTGATCTGTTAGGCAGCTGTCATGGACCTTGTGCAGAGTGACAAATTAAAGGGTCTGAAAGTGCCAGTATGGGACCAGTATTCAGACCTTCTGAAACAAGCAGGATCAGATGTAAGCTTTTCTATACATGAAAGATCACAATTTATATGTTGAAAACTTTATTACCACTGACATTAAATTTGACC
>JAZGTK010006826.1:0-20223 GCA_036877625.1 Ambastaia sidthimunki | reverse complement strand
CCAAAAAATAAAACATTGTAGCCCACTTACTGTAAAATAAAAACTAAAATAAATAAATAAATAAAACCCTTATAGTCTTTTTCCCTCTTACTCGAATGTGAGTCTGATTGTCACATGATGTGGCAGTTAAATTTAAATGAAACTGTGTTAACACCATAGATTTCCAAGTAAAATATACAGGCTTTTAAAAAAAGTAAACTAGGACTTGATTTTGTGTATTGGGAATGAATTAGTATGTGAGGGGTGGTTGGGGGAGAAGTTGGGTGACCTCAATATTTTTATAGGAGCAGTAATCACATTTTGATCACAAAACCACACCTTGATCACACTTTTTCTTTGCAATAATATGCACCATTGAAATATTAACAACAAGACAGAACATAACAATATAAATTTTATTTACGTTATATTTACATTATAGAGCCACTTATACAACACACAGCCTATATAATGCAAATATAACTATCTTTTTGTTTTTACATTTACAAGAGGAACATTTTGAAACAATTGATAGAACAGCAAATATTGTGACCTATCTTTAAACTTATGTTGTCCACATTGTTTTAAAACACAACTGTTAGACAATGGCTTCAAAAGCACATATTATTTTAATACCACATAAATTCACACAAAACATTTCTACACATATGTCACAAACACATACACACTTATCAAATCTCTGCCACACAACAGTTTATTTCCTAATCTAATATGCCACAACACAAGGAACAGGAAAAGGAACTGAAAGCTTTTTATTAGAACATACTTCAGATGGGATGAGTTGGGTCAGATTAAGGGTTGCAGTGACAAAATGTGTCATCAATTACAAATCTAATCTAATCTAACTGATGTGTTGTGAAAGAGCAGAGATAAAGCCAATAATTCAGTGCCATTTCCTCTGTGTTCTGCTTGCTCTCATTGTACACTTTGTTCTGTTTAGAGAGCACGTGAGGACAAAGACATGCAGTAAAAGATGGTACATTAGCGCCCTCTGCTGATGACAGCAAGACACGCAACTTAATGCAACTGTCAGATTTCAGCAATTCAGAAAAGATTGTTGTGTAAGACAAGAATGTAACCATATAATCAAGAGGGTCGTGAGAATGGAACCAGGTGTAATAATCTAAAAATAAATATTGACCCCTAATGTAGTTACTGGACTCCACATTGAGTCCATCTCAATGTGGAGTCCAGGAGGCCATGCTGCAAAAATAAATGCAGTTTTCTGTAGATGAATCATTTCTGCTATCACATACATTTTTCTTTTTCGTTCTAAAGTATAATTCATTTTTATTCCAGATGTGACATACAGTGTTACTTCTGTGAGCATCTCTGTATAGTCGATGTAGACATCATCTTTAATAACAGTTTTCTCTTTGAGGGTTTATGCTGTTAATGTTCAGTCATTTGGTAACACATAAATTGGTACAAAATGCTCCCGTACACATGAAATTAATGGTGGCTGCAAAGTAGATTTTACTGTGGCCTGATACAATAGATTTTAAATTCTGAATGAAGATTGAAGTCTGACATTTATTAACTTTAATATTTGTTGTAAATATGAGCAGATTTGGCAGCAACAGGCAGTTCCCAAACTGACTGTAGTGGAGAACATTACTTTTACTTTGGCTTGGAGACAAACAGACAATAATATGGGTGAGACAGTCATCTCCCGTGTCATTTCCTGTTTAATGTGCTGCATGACTCTTAAGACGATCAGATGTCTTATTGCTTTCATCTGTCTGTTTTAATGTTCATTTCAATTCTGTTTGTGGGTTAATTTTGCCATTTCAGTGTTTAGCTCTTTTAACAGAAATTAGTGTAAGTTACCAATAAATACCACTGTCCAAATTTCAAGTTTCATTCAGGAAAAAGGCCCGTGACAACAGTTCTGTTATTTGTGGACAGTTTTTGACTGTAATTAAAGCCCATAATAAAAACAAAACAAAAACATAACTTGATCAGGCCACACGCCATATTAGATTTTTGCTCTTTTTCTAGCAGTTGGCTGCTGTGCTAGTGCTAGGGCCCTGGGATAAGGCCAGCTGGGGTGCTGCCTAGAGCAGCTAGTGAGCGTGAGGAAGATCGAGACACAGACTAATAAATTGTAACGCATACTGCTGCTTGTTAGAGGGTTTAGTGGGCCATATCTAGTCCTGAGCATGAGATTGCAACAAAATTAACAATGCAGCCTCCTTCATGATTACTTTGTATATTCATAAAAGTGATTGAATTTCAGCCAGACTTTGTGATTTGACAGTGGCAAAAACACACATGTATTTATGAATAAACACGCAGGGGTGAGCACACACACGCAAACACAAATCAGCAGTACGGACTTGGCTTTGTTGTGTGTTTCCACAGACGTTCAGTCAAAGCCTGCCATTGGCTGGGGCCAATCATGTGATTGCAGATTAAGCTTGAGGCAGAGCTCAGTTTGTAAGGTTTTCATATGGTGTAAATCAGCTGCTCACCGCAGCATTCCTCTCTGCCTTCATGAACAACAACTAACAAAAAATTGGGTGCCTTACCAGTCCTTACCCAAACCAGCCCTCACAGAAACGTACCCACCTCTCCAAAAATCTTCTCACCAAAATAACATTATTAAGGCTTTGCCATGTTGTGTATCTTTAAGCTTTGTCTGAATAGAGACTTTTTGATCACAAACATTTTGCAAACTGATACATTACTGTCAGCAAGACAGTAAGTATTTTTCTATTTCACATCCATGTACGGAAGAATCTGTTATCTAAATAGTTGAAGTTCATATTCTTGGAGCACCTCAAGTTTTAAGATCTGATCAGATCATTGGAAAATGTTGCAGGATGATGGGATATTTTCAGCAAAACATAAAAGAGTGATTAATAAATCTGATCCAATAGACATTAAAGGAAAAGCTCATTGAAAAATATTGTTCCAAATCTATATGAATTTCTTTCTTCTGTGGAACACAAAAAAGATGTTAATGTTGAAGACTGATAGCTCCATTCTACATTCTAGTTCATTATAATAATGAACATCAGTGTCAACATTTTTAAAAATTTCTCCTCTTGTGTTCCAAGGAAGAAAGAAAGTCAAACAGATTTGGAACAACATGAATGTGACTAATGATGACACAATTCACATTGTTTTCATGTCCGTTCTCAAATAAGAGTATTCTCTTAATAAGAGTATCCCCCACCCATGCGTGTTTCACCAATGTGTGGTAAGTAAAAAATGTTGCTCAGTTTCTTTTAGAATCAATACAGAAAATATTTCACTACTTTTTGCAAGCTGATCATTACGAACAGAAAGAAATGAAATCAAAAGTTTCATAAAACCTCATGTTTTGTCTTGTGTGTAGTTTATGGCCTGATTACCTCTTCTGATCCTTCCACAGAGCTCCTATAGTAAAACATGGTTAAGAGTTTCCTGTTGTAACAGTGTCTTTCACTAATGTTTTTCACATGCTGACTCAGTCTATGTATAAAAATGTTGGAACACGTGCCACCCACAATGCCTTACTGTAAAACACTGTTTCATATTTCTCTGCATGAGACCAAACTTAGAAGAGGCTAAATCTTTGTAGTTGTGCGCACATGGAAAGTGTAATTCTAAACTCGCTTTTGGGACTTTATACTTCTTTCAAAGCTATTGAACAAATAAATACAAGATTTAGACTTTAGTTTACAAAAATATGGTTTTGTTAGTGCCAAGCAAGAGGGTTTAGACTACACTTTGAACCTAAACAGTGTTAGAAAGTACATTTCATTATTATAGACGGCTCTTTAAGCCACTTCCTTTAATTGAAATAAACGTGTGTCCAATCTTGCTTTAATAATCTGTGGAACTGATACATGTAAAATTGTCTACTTGCTTATGTATTTTTGCTTTGGGCTTATATGAAACCCATACTTACCCATGTTTTACACTGCCCATACTTAATGTTTGGGAAGTAACAGTAATTCACAATACCTTTGACATTGCCCTGAGCAGGGCTTCATAACCCTGGGTGAAAACGTACCAACCAGTTTTATAATTAACACAGGCTAAGCATAAAAGGTCTTACAGCATAAAGTAATTTATTTACACTGGCCAGAGGCAGTAGAAGAGTTCTGCATGAATTTCCAAGCTGGTCCAGGCCAATTTATGCTGGATAGTTCTGGTCTACTGTGGATCTAGCTGGTCGCCCAGCATAATTATGTTGTTCATGATCAAGGTTTCCTGGTTAGGCTAGTTAAGAAAGTTTGGGGAGACCAACACACCAGCATCCAGAATACAAGGAGGATGACTAAATGCATCACATTGTCTTTCCTTTTGCATCGTTTGAAAAGCTTTATACGTGTTCATATGAGTGTTTCAAACTCCCTCTAAAAGCAACAGTTGTTTATTTGTTTCATTTCGCCTCTAGTGGGTCCAAAGTAGTACAGCAATAGTCAGATCTTTTGAAGTAGGCGGGGAAACGCAAAAAGGCGAGTGATGCTTGTCCACACAGACCATCTTCCCTCCCTCTCTTTCTCTAAACCCGTGGCCGGGGTCTCTCCTCCTTACCGAGCAGTCCGCTTTTGTTGCGAAGGTGTCTCTGAACACGCGGGTAACTCAATCTCCAACGCCGCGCCGTCAAAAAATATGTGCACTGTCTCTTTAAGATCCCTCCGCTGGTAAGCTTCGTATTGATCAATCCACCATTTTCCAGCGCACAGCTCTGAGCGGCGGCGGCAGAGGAGAGAGAAAGCCCTACCTGGAGACGCCAGGCAGGACCGGGGGCAGTCATGGCAGCCAACATGTACCGGGTCGGAGGTAAGAGATCAAGCTCGGTAAAGAAAACATCGTGTTTTTTTGCGTGTCACCCTCATACATGTTGTTTTGCAGCAGGGCTTAGCAGTTTTAGGTTTGTCCTTCCTCTTTTATTTTTTAAAGTACTGTAGGACTACGGTGAGATGATGAGGAAGATGATGGTGACGAAGAGGTTGACTCTCGTTTCGGGACACCGAGAGTGTTTATAATAATAACTGGCTCAACATTTATTGCTACTAGCATGATGTAGCGCGTGAGTGTGTCATTGTAACAATCGGGTAACTTACATTTAAAATCAAGGGACGCATTTGAGCTTTAAAAGTTGAGTTTGAGCTGCACGCTTTCACTTTGAGGCTGTGTGGTATAAAACGCTGGTGCAGTCTGCAATCTTTGTCGTGTGTTTGACTCTTTATAGATATATGCTTATAATATATAAAGTGAGAAAGTTTATGAACATAGATCTAAAGCCAATAGATGTGGTCCAGTTTGATTCTGTGCTCATGGAGCAGTTGTAGTTCTGTATAAACATGCATTATAAACTGAATAGAAAATATATGCATATTTACAGATATAGTGAGATGGTTTGTGAGCATAGACAAAGCCAGTAGATGTTGTACAGTTTAAAAATGCGCTCATGGAGCAGATGTAAAATGTGGTGTCAGAGGTTGAAGGTAATTGAGATGTAGGCTATATTGATGCACTGTGAGTCTGTGATCATAAAGGCGGGTAGATGGCAATAATACAATGCGGTTTGACTAAACGTGGGTCAAATTTAAAAGGTGTCCACAATTATGTCTAATTACATTAATTATCCATTATGGCTGAAGCTCAGGTACCTGTTTAAGTGATTGCATCTGCGCTCTGTTCAGGTCAAAGTGAACTGGTCCCATGTTGGTATCAGTTATCCATTAGGGTGCAGGATATGCTGATTAAAGCGGAGAAATGTGTACTTACAGCGGCCACTGTGTAATTATTGATACAATGACTGTAAAAGTGTAGTTTTGATGACAGAGGGGCTGTAGAAGGTGGTCTGCCATAAAAAAAAACTGATCTCATGTCAGGCACTACGAGTGTATCATCTGTGTTCTAATCAAATGCATGTGCATCCTATTGGAAATTTAGCCTTGAAATTGTGCCTCTGCACCTAGACTGTTGTAGTTTTTCTATATGTCCATATAGCATAATACCCCTTAATATTTCTGTATATACTATACAGAATGCATAGAATTCACTATATACACTATATATGCATAGAATTCTCAATTGGCCATACTACATTTGTGCCAAAAATGTGCTGTTTACAACAGAACATACTGTGCTGAGATCTTTAATGCATGTGACTTGACTGTCCATCTTCAGCATAAGAAATAAACTGAATGTCTACTGTCATTTTTAACCTCTTTTTCTCTGCTTGTCATTTGATTGGAATGCTAAGATTTAAAATGTTTTAGCTTGCAATTGGATCAAAAATAAATAAAGTAAGTACCATAGTAGTGTAACATATGCATAATAAAATCATGTGTAGCATAATAAAATAATGAGACATAATTGTAGTGTACTATTGTTTAAAATGGTTATCGTTTGATGAGTGTAGTACACATAGTACTTATAAAATAAGTATGCAACATTAAGAAAGAACGCATTCCATTCTGTACATAGCACTGGTCTCTGTGGATAAACTGTACAGAGACACATCATAGCTTTGTGAATGCGTTTAGTCGGGATGTCAAGATTATTGCGTAAATATCTGTTACTCTGTTACATGCTCCTCCCAATGTTTGCAACATCTCTGCTGCTGGGGCTGAAAATGGCCCCTGGTTCTTCATCCAGCAGAGAATCTCAGTGGGCCTTCATACCTCTGGCTACTGCATCACCTGATACATATCGACAGTTACAGCACTCTCTTTCTCTCTTTCTGTGTATTTCTCCTGTTCTCCCATTGGTCTAGCATGGACCAAAAAGAAGCACATCGAGCTACCTCAGATTGGAACAAAGCCAGTTTAGCACATTTTTACACCTCCTTGTTCAGACCTCTGCTGTGCACCCAGCACCATTCTAATAGCTCATTGCTGGTATGAGTTTGTGATGTAGTTATGCAGCCAAACTATCATTTGAATCTAGTTAAAGCAGCCCAGATTTCTTTCCTTTGGCAAGGCAATCGGGAATCTCCTGGTAGCTCAGTTCGGATCCTGATCAAGTCATTTAGTGGATTTTGGGGGCATTAAAATGAACAATGCCCAGTGGGCATTGGGGGCATTGTTTTTTAATGGGGGCATTAAAAAACAATGCCCAGTGAGGGGGGAACAAAGCCTGCCTTTCCTCTTTGTCCTCCCTCACACTTGATAGAGAAGGTAGTCGGCCTGAATTCTCTCTCATTGAGCTAACGGCTTTTCTCTGGCTCTCTTTCTTCCCCCATAAGGGAGGCTTCTCCTAGACTCCAGCGTTGAAGATACATGCCAACAAAATCAGAGGGAAAAAAATTCAAAACAGACCACCGTGATCACCCACAGAAATGATGGAAATGGGCTGAATCACATTAGGATTGGTGACGTCGAGCTGGGCTGTGTTAAAGATGGGCCGTGATCGAGTGTGTAGCTATAGATGAGATGCGTGAGCGTGGGAAGATCTACGGCATATGTAAAGTTTTGCCAGCTATTTAGCATCTTACCTGGTCATACTTGAAGGTATGAGCAGAAGTACAAAGCAGGTGTTTGCTGGACTTATTGAATTGAGTAGAAAAATCCAAATGTACCCTGTCATTCAGTGCAAACGGTACAGTTCATCTGCTGCATGTTGTTACCAGACCCACAAGGCATATTCGTCAGAAAGCTCCATAGGATTGTACCGAGTTCTGGTTTCTCCATCTCTCGTGAAGATGTCTATTAAAGATTTGGCTAATTTAGCTTTGTGAATTGATAATTAATTCCACAGAACACCTTATATTTTCCTTCAAAGTCAGTGTAGTCATAGATTTTACCTGGGTCTAGTTATTGGGTATTCCAGGTTATGCAAAGCAGTCAGCTGTGAGAATTTTACTTTTAGAAGGTTACTTTTTACTTTTGTACTTTTATATGCAGCTACTGATGGGTCGCAAAAACTGTAAGGTGTCAGTTGCCATCTAAAGCATCAGTCCAGGCTGTTCTGCCCCTTGCTGAGTCCTGAAGCTCCTCCCAGGAGCAGTTGTTTAGCTAGCGCAGTTGTATGATTGACAGTTAAAACAGCAACATTGTCATTTATTTAATAGTTTCTGTGCCGGCAGAGAGTTTTTAACAAGATGAGTGGAATTGCGTTGTTTCCGAGAAGATTCTCTGAGGAGTAACTAACTAGTTTTCGCTATTCCTTTTTTTTTTTAACAATGAAGTGTTTAAACTGTTGTTTTTTTACTAAATGGATTGGACTCTTGGTTTTTAACTACTAAATATGCCTGGAGGTGATTGGTATGTTCACTGTAAACTAATTCTACAGTTTATCTTAATTGCTCGTTCTCTGTGCTTCTGTCTTGTAACTATTTGGCCCAGCGGTCAATGTGTCTCACGTTGGGTAGGTCCTCCTACAGTAAATGCTCATCTAATGTGACTGGCTATTAGTTAATGATAATATTCAACAGCTTTTTAAGCATTGTTATTGTAATAATAATTATTATTAATGTAGTAATAATAATTTGGCACATATTGATTGTTAGACATTATGTTAAAGATTCTAGCAACAAAAGCAACAGATTTGATGAAGAAGCATTAAGACAACACGTTTAACCAATTTGGTGTGCTAAGATGCTGCTGAGGATAAACTTGAACTTCAGTCTTGACAACCCGGTCAGGAAATCTCCTTAGAAGTGTTTGAAGAGGGGGAGCTGTCTTCATGTCTGGTTCCATTCGGGTATAGAATCCCACGACATGATTCAAAAGCACTAAAATACTGCATACATTCTGAAAGTATTGCCTGAATTTGTTTTGTCATAATTTATCATAATTTACTTGACACACATCAGATTATGGAAGTAAAATAAAAAAACTTTTATTGTGAATTCACAGCCGCATGCAGCATTTAGATGTAATTTTTGAAACTAAAACTTATTAGGTCGGTGTGAGGACCCCTGTGTATTTAAGTCAATGTTCATACATGTAGCTTGATTTTTTTTTTTTTTTTTTTAATCTGAATTTAAGGCCTTGGGCTTATCCTTATTCCTTCAAGATCTACAGATTCCGTGGTCTACAAACATAGGTTTACAGGTCAAGCTAAAGCTTGCTGACATAGGTCACTGTTTAGTCAGAATCTAAACCAGGGGCAGACAGTGACTGTATAAAATAAGAGCAACAATAATGCCCTGAGTATGTGTTTGGCACATAAGCTTGAATTAACAAGTATTGCCATAGTAACGGATGTCTCGTGGGTCCCGGTCTAATAGTCCTGAGACAGGGATTGAATGGCCTTGCTGCACTCAGTGGACCTGTGCTGGCTGGGTCATGGAGACCTCTTGGTCTGAGTGGAGCACATGAGCAGCTATACTTATAGACGCCTGCCTGACTGTGTGTGTGCCGAGCGCCGGTGTTCTTTTCTCAAATTTCTTTTGTGCATTTTTTTGCGGAGTGTTCCACATCACTGAAATGGCAGCTTTTAAGAGACCCTGAGTTGGCCCATTTATCTCATATCTTTCTCATTCTTTTTCATTTTGTCTCCCTTTGCTCAACTTCCCCTGGCCTGATTAGATTCCCCACACCTAGCACTCTCTTTTTTTTCTTGGTGTCTGTCTTTCTTGCACCCTCAGTCTCAGTAAGACTCGGCAACATGCACGGATTGGATCACAGGAAATCTGACTGCACTGTGATGTCAAAGCCTGTGTCATTTGCTGATTGGTGGGGGGATGGGGCCACAGTGTTTGCTGTGGGCACAGGCAGGCGGAGATGGCAGGAGGGTTGGCAAAAGCTGTAAGAGACAGCGGTGGTGCCCTCAGGTCTTCTGTAAGCTGCTTGCCATTCTCCAACCAGTTCTGCTGGAGGCTTTGACAGACTCCATGTCAGGTTTTTCTAGGGCCCAGGAGGCCTCTGGTAGAACTTGTACTCAATAAATAAGCAGTAAAGAGGTGTGGTCACCACAGAGTCCTAGTCCTTACACATACACGCAGATGTAGTCAAATGCCACATAGCTGTTACCTAAAACAAAATGGATGATTCAGTTGTGTGTATGTATGTTTGACATGTTCCCTTTGTAGTAGATGCCCAAGGCATAGCACTCTGACATTGGAAAGATGGTCCCTTATTAGATGATCTGTCTGAACGACCATGTGAGATGCAATGTTAGCTGATCAGCCAGCGTTCACTTCGTGTTGGAGGAAAACAAACACATTAAACAGAAACGTACAGACTTTCCAAGGAAACCCTAAATGTGCGAGACTGACACCCTTTTCCACTAAAATGTTCTCATGTTGGAGCTGGTGCTTAGCCAGGGTATCTGTAAACTTCCAGAACCTTCCCATGTTTCCACTGACTTGAGAGACGCTGGATATGGTATTTGTAAATAAAATTATTTCATTTTAGGCAGAAAATAAAGAACATAGAAAATAAAGCACTTCTGTATGCTTCCAGTCCCAGCACTCTGACTTAGTGGTTCCTGGTTTCGACACCAACAGGTTTTAGGGGCCAGTGCAAAAGCAATTTCCTTGGCCCAGAACTGCTGTTTCTGTCATGGAAATGTGTGGAATGGATCCAGATTGGTCACAAGGACCCTGATGGTGGAAAAGGGTACATCAGTACAGTGTAGTAGGTAGCAAAATGATGTCTCTTGTGGTGTCATAGACTGACCTTAGACTAAGATTGTGGCTAATACATAAAAACAACAGTAGTAATTAGGTCTATAAGCTGCCACAAAACATAAATAGCACACTCTGAACAATGAGAAGATAGTTAACTTACATGTGACCTACATTAATACACTTTGGTTTGTTTTGAAATAAAGTAAAAGTTAAACTGAAATACAGAAAATGCAACATTATATAAATATTCTTTTATGTGAATATTTTAATCCTTGTTTTAAAACAAAGGAAACATAGTACAGGCCATTTGTCAAACCTGTGGCATAGTGGTTAACCCACATACCTTAAAATCCTGAACCTTGGTGCTCATATGAGGAGCAGCGTGAGTTTTAATCTACTCTCATCAGGAAGTGGTAAAAAGACCAGTGTTTTACACCAAACTAATACCTTATTGGGACTGTAGAGTCTTTCATTCCCAATATTTGCAATTTTTAGCGTTTAAGCTAGAAGTCTAGTCCCATCTGATTTTTCCCTTTTAAATTCTTAGTAAAATCATATGTTTTGATGTATAAGTAAACTGGCATCTTTCTCTTTGAATCAAGAACTTTAGACTCAAAAGGCTGCGTTACCAAACACTGAGTTTGCAAACATGCTTTTTGCTATACTTAGGGTTCTGGTCCCCAGTCCCTCCAAATCCTAGGTCTGTTATTGTGGTATGTATGTGTGTATGTCTTCTGCTGTGTGTGGGGTGTTAATCTCCCAGAGGTCCCGGCACATACAGGGTTAAGACCAGGCACCCCGCTAAGCCTGAGGCCTGTGGGGACGTCCCACAGAGCCCCAAGCCTGCACAGAGCCCACACACGCTGGAGCAAAGCCAAAAGCACTCACTCAAACACAACACAACACAAGCACACACACAAATGCACTGACAAAAGGAAAACAACAGAATTAAAGAATTGGTTTGATACTGAGAATCAAACACTTGATACATTTCAACAGCAATCTGGCTATTCAGATGTCACAGCACTTCCCTCAGATCTTTGTTTTCCATCAGTACATGAGTTCTGAGTGTTATCTATACCTTGTTTGAAAAATAAAAGGAACGTTCATCCAAAAATGAAAACTACCATCTTTAAAGTGTCTTGTCGTTCTATATGCTGTTGTGTTTTTGAGAACTTATTTCGTAAATCAGACCTGCTGGTTAAATGAAAAGAACTAACTAAACAGATTGATTCGTTCACTCATTCGACTAACTCGACTCAGTGATCTGATCACAGAGGTTCCTCAGTTTACAACTTACCAAAGGGAACAATGTGAAAGAAAAATGTAAAGTTGTGCTCTATTTCTCAGACAAAGCTGTCGAATGGCTGCAAAGACTTCGAATGTATGGACTTCCGTACTTCTGTACCTTTTTTGAGCTTTTCACATTTGGTCAGTGGTTGGTTTCATTAAATGGATGAAAAAAAGTTGAATTTCTCCTTTTGATTCCCATGGACAAAATAACACAGACGTAACTAATGACAGAATTTTCAATTTAGGGTGAATTATTCCTTTAACAGCGTAGTTCGGCCGTGATGGCCTTGTACTGGTGTGTCTGTGCCAATCAAAAGCAGACACTGAAGGTTATCTGTGAGGTTGAATTACAAATGCCATAGCTGTTCACACAGTGTCAATGCATTTGTTGTCAGGTGTTCTAGTCGGGGAACTTGCCAAAACGTAGCAGCACTGCCATCATACAACCCGACGGAGAATGTTGTGTTTGGTCTCTGAAACGGGCCAGTAAACCTCAGCAGGTGTGCGAGCGTGACAGGAGATGCTGCCTGGCGCTGACAGACTGGGTGTGAGACGCTAACAATTGTTACTTTCTCTCCTCACAGATTATGTTTATTTCGAAAACTCCTCCAGTAACCCACTGCTGATCAGGCGGATAGAAGAGCTCAACAAGGTGAGTGAGAAACAAACATGTCACTGAACCCACATGGCGAATGACAATCTCAATTCTTGTGGTTTTCTGCGCTCCACAAGCACACCTTCGAACCTTCTCTTCTGACATCATGCTACATTCCTTCTTTCCTCATTCCCATCTTTTATGAGACTATCTGATATCATTCTGCAAGTGCAGAGGTGTTTAGATCACAGTTGTGATTTTATCCTCATTTGCATATTGAGGCCTTCGTGGCAGCTGATTGGTCTAGTGGCTGTTGCTGTGACAACTCTGTTTCTCTTTGCAGACAGCGAATGGGAACGTGGAGGCTAAAGTAGTGTGCTTTTACCGACGCAGAGACATCTCCACAACGCTCATCACCCTAGCCGACAAGCATGCACGTGAGTAGCTGTCAGAGACTACATTACCCACAATGCTGATTGTATTCATAAATTTGGCCCTGCAGTTATTTAGTGGCTTTTCGGACAGCATATAGAAGTTAGAAGTGAAACGGCAGTAAAGGAAAGCAAAGAAATGCTGATTGATCTTTGGTGTTATTTGAATGTGACAGTACATTTATCTTTAAGCATTTTGTTTTAAGTGTGAGTAATTATTGGTTAAAGGTCCTTTTGCATTTTCATGGTCTACTTGTCGTTGACTATTTCTAACAGTGGTGAGTTTAAAATTTGTAGCAAGGGTGCTTTTAAAGGAAAATGCGATTGTCAAATAATTGAGAGGTTTGAGTGTTTGAGTGCTAGTCGGCAACCGTCTGTCGGAGGTTTTATCTTTTAATTCATCTCTTTTGAAGCACTGTCGCTACAAGCATCTAAACACAGCTTGTGTACATTTCAGGACCATCACTGTTGGACTTCAGACTGCTGTGGGCAATGTTTCCATTATTAAACATAATCCACAGGTTTATACGTAAGGTGTTGTGGAGAGAATAATGTGGCATTCAGCGCCTGTCAGAACATTGTAGTTGGAGAGACATTTCCTAAAAAAACTGATTTGAACAGAATCTGGTAAACACAATGTAATAAAACCTCAGAAATGACATTGACAAGCTCATCACAATGCATTCTGGGATTGCTGTATTAAATGATGCATGTGGTGCTGCATTAGATTTCAGTTGTTGCTGGAGCTTTTATACTGCTGCAAACGCAGCTGATTTGTTGCCTAGAAGTGAAGCACAACAGGTTTTAAAGCAGCAAGTGTATCTGTCCACAATGACCACCCACAATCATCTCACCAGTACTGAAAGATTCTGTTATAATACAAAGCAACCTTATAAACAGCACAAGTTTCTTTATTCCTGTCTCCCAAATGATGGTTTCCAATATTTAAATACATTTACTCACGGGTACGTTTTAAACAAGCAAGCATACATTTTAAATTATAGTTTATAATATAGCTTTTGTATAACATATATAATATATATTTTATATAATATAGTAAAGATTTAGATTTTTATACTGTATTTTTTCAGATTTCATATTTTTAGTAGGAAATATTTTGGTCAGGACAATAATTTGACTGAAAATGATGTTATTAATTATTGTTTGAATAATAATTTTATCTCCTTACATGGCCTTTGCTATATCCCCAGAAAAGTTGTTGTGGTAAGTTCGTGAAATCAATTTTTGTTTTGAATAATGCAAATGAATAATTCTACCAGAGGTGTTTGCTAAGTAAATTAGGTCAGTTTAGATTTTATGTTGTCTTAATTTAATCCATTAATTTACTAGCATCGTAATAATTTTCAGTCACATCACCCAAATTAAAGCACAGCAAAGTTCTCATAAGCAAATTAGCACAAACACTAAATAGAGAGTGAGTGTTTGTATGTGTGGGGGCTTTGTGGCTGTGTGGTAAATTATTTTTAAAGCAGTCATTTTGATCACGCGCTGCATCACTATATCTGCTCATTAACAATCACCATCAGAGAGCTTGTGCTGCATATCTGAATGGCTAAATGTAAAGAATTACTTGATATTGTTTGTATGTTAAACACATCTCTGATTCAATCTAACTGTAGTGTTTCCATAATGGATAGTTGTATTGGTATCCAATACAGTCATTGTTCCAGTCTTTCCATACAATAAACATGAATGTAGAGCTTTAAACGCCTAAATAGGGTGTTTAAATGTCCATATGCACTACATCAAAGTTCTCAAAACTCATGCATGGTTTCACTCATGGTTTAAATGACGTGTGTCAGGTTTGACGTCAATAAACAGACTCTGTTTTCTGTCATTGTGTGGAAAAGAGCAGCCAGGACCTTCTGCAGAAATTTACACGAGAATGTGTCAAGGAAGAAAGTTACATTTTTGGTGAACGTATCCTTTAAATGTTGTTAGAGGTTCAGGCTGTTTGAGCTGTTAGATTTTTGTTTAGTCCGTTATGTAATGTTCAGATTATTGGCAGATCTTCACATCCTCCTCTCTTGAATGAAGCGTAGAAATGAATCACTGCTACAAGAGAATCTGTCTTCCTGCTGTGAGCAGAACCTTCCTTCAAAATGGCTGCTGTGGAGATGTATGTAAGGGGTATCTTTTTTTTTCTTCTTTGGCTTATGTCACAAGTCCAGTTCTGAGATTGCGAGGCCTGGTTGTTCATGTGGACCACACAAAAGCAGTGAGAAGGAACTTTGTGTCCTTATTATGGACGTCTTTTGCCAACAGCCTCTCCATGGACCTTCAGACATTTGCAATATGTGAAAAATGCATGGCAGGAATGGTCGTTCACCACATGGGTGTGGGCTACATCCTGTCTCTGCCTGTGGATGAGGGGAGGGGCGTCAGAGAATGGAACAGAGTACGGAAAAAGAAGTCACAGTGTAGAGGCGGAATAAAGAGAAAGCCTCTCTAAAGGAAAGAGGAAGAACCGGTGCAGGCTAGAGGTGTTCAGATTTACCTTCACGAAATAGCTGGAGTCAATGTCTCAACCCGCCCCGAATATAAAACTTCAAACATGTAACGCACCCAACATGAATGATTAATCAAATTGTGCGACCTAATCAATTATGTTATGGTGGATAAAACAGGTGAAAAAAAAATCACATAGACCTTGAAGAATGGACATGGGACATAGGAACTATTATATCATTGAGGCTTGGAGGTGTCGTTTGACTCGGTTCAGCAATTAACCACCCAGAACACCCTAGCAACCACATAGCAGCCACTACGGTCAGGAACCACTCACATTTCCTTCAGAAGATGTAAAAATCTAGTTTCTGTTGCTCTTTGACCCCTGATAGGATCTGACAGAGCTTGTTCCGTGTAAACCTCACTTCTCCTGTGTCTGAGGAATCAGAGCTGCGCGGGTGCTGTGACTCACAGATGAAATATTTTGCTCTTGTGATGCTGGCTCCACCTCACTGGGCCTGGAGAGCATGAGGCAGCGAGGCGCCATGGGTGCCGAGGAGAGAGAGAGAGAGAGAGACAGACAGACCTGGCCCTACTGTGAACTTCTCCCTGGAAGCACCTCACACGCCAGCCATGGGCGCTCCGCTTGTTTGAGCTTTCTGCTCGATCCGTCTGTGCCGAGCGGAACCACTTTGAGTCACGGCTGTCAGAGTGAGCCATGTCTGTGTTTTACATTCTTCCAGAACTGGAAGTACAAAATAAACATGGAGCCAATGGAAAAGGAACCGGAATTCATCGCCATATCCATTCTGGTGTCTTTATCAATGAAAAGGTTACATGTGTGTTTTTGTGAACGTTTGGAAGCAAGGACAGTTGTATAGCTCAATCAATGTTCTCTGTGAATTGTTTTTTTTGTGTCGTTCTGAAGGCCACAGGTGACTTGTATGTTATGTATGTATCTGAGACATGAATATATAAATCGTCATACTTCAGTTATTTGACAGAAAGCAGGACAGGCTTAATAATCACCTTCCTTATTTTAGAGGTTTTAAATTTTTAAAAAACCACAAATACACAATCTTTTTGGTTCTTTAGAGCTGTAATATGCAACTTTTTTCATTGTGGTAAGCATATAATAATGATTTATAGTTTAAGTTATTGGCTTTAATTTTGCAGGAATTGTATTCGTCTGTGTTGTCATGTTTGTAAACAGAAAGAATAGCCGGCTACTCAATCACATGCTCAAATGGTGAAGCAATTGTAGCTTGTTCTTGCAGCAGCTGCTTAGAATTTAAACTTATTTACATTAAGAAAATACTTTTTTAATTATGTAACTTTTGATTGTTTTAAACAGGGGTGGCGATTAAAAAGTAGACTAAAGTCAGAATTGACCCCATATTCCATGTCGTACTGTGCATGATTTATTACTGTGCATTATTATTCCAATAAAATTGTATGTGAATCTTAACAGTAATCCTTTAGGAAAATGTAATATTTTGCTGCGCCTTTAAAATGACTTTGTTTTTCACAAATTTCTTATACTTTATCAGCTTCTCCCCTCAAATCACTTTTCAGGATCTAAACAGTTCCGATGAATAAAATCCAGTCCTGTCCATAGTTTTCCCATTTTGTCCATAGTTAAAAATTCTGATTCACTCTAAAAATACATTTATAAAAACAACCAGTATGTAGTTTCACTTTGGTTTTGATCAAACCAAAAGTACAGCATAACCCGGCAACTGTTGTTGTACCGTTTCAAGCAGAACATGTAAAAGTAATAACATGCGATTCAGTGAGTGAGTTAGGCTGATTAAAGCAATAACTCATGAGGTTGAGACTGATTCCTGACTCTTTGCATTAACAAGACCCAGTTCATAAGAAAGGATCCATTTGTGAATCAAACTTCACTGTCCACCACTGCTTGTTTGTTGTTGCGTGCAACCAGCGAGAACAGGGAAATAAAAAGATGTTCCCAGTCTTTCTCTCTCACCAGATTGGCTAAGGGGAGGTTTCTTTGTCGTGGTGCTGTAGATTCAGTAGCAGTGTAGGAAAAGCTGTCAGTAATTTAGTACAGTTCTGAATGCAGACTTTCAGAAACTGATAAAAAAAGAAACTGACTGTTCTGAATAAAAGCTGGTATAAAAGTTCTGGATTCTGAACCTTACTTCTCTTCATAAGTCTCTTTGTGTCCCTCCGCCTGGCAAGGTGATTCATTCATCAGTAGTTGATAATTGGTTGATATAGGTGAGAAGGAGAGGCAATTTGTAGAGAGTATAGGCAGAGTTGATTGGTGTCTTGCTCTCTCTCTGTCTCTCTCTCTTGGTCTCTCTCTCTGGCTCTATCTATCTCTGTCGCTGTCTCTCTCAGAACTCAAGAAAACTGAGGTTTAGAGTTCTGCCCCTCTTTTCTTACTGGCTCTCAGGAACATGGCAGACTGCTCTTAGCCACAGGGCTGTTTCTGTTTGTGCTCAACCCCCCTCTATTCCTCACTCTCTGTGTATCTCAGCAGGGTTTGCCTGTTCTCCATTCACAGCTGTAATTGAACAGTTACTGATGTGAACTGCTTGTAAAGTGACCGCCAGCTTTTACCTCTTGTTTAGTTTCAAGGGTAGTAAAGGTTTGTTTGGTAAGAAATGTCCAGTACCACCCTGCTGGTAGGTTTTTGAATTACACCATCTGGCTTCAAATGAGCAACTTTTTTAAGGAGTATCTCTGTTCTAACAGGAGATTTGTTTTTGGCGCACAAAGTATAACTTGCAAATGTTTCAATATTTGTAGTAAAATACATAATGGAGTGTGTTTTATAAGCATTCATTTTTGATGAGCAAATAAATGGTTCCCTTCTTGTGGTTTTAGATGTCAAAACAAACAAAAGATAGTCACTAGTTAGGGGCTTAGGGCTTCGCGTGTGTTCATGTGACACCATCAGTCTATCAGCTTTTTGTAACTTAATTTTCCTGCTCCAAAGTGAACAGTCACATGACCTATGGCTCAGGTGATTGGCTCAAAGAAAAACCTGCCTGCAGCACCAAGCGCTTATCACTCAAAGATGGCTGGTTTAAAATCATGTATTTTTTGGATCCTGCTTCAGCATCGCAATTGCTGTTGAGATAAATGAGGTTGCTAACAGAAACTGTAGCTCTCTGCAGGTATTATAGACCCCCTTGTTCGGTGTACTGTGAGATTAGTGTACACATATCAAAGAAAGATAAAACCAGACTGAGTGTGTGACAGGCAGAGAGCAGTGGGGTTTGTGCGTGCTGAATGCCAGAGTGGGTGAGAGAGAGAAGAGAATACATATTGATTTCAAACAAACATCTTTTTTGTTTTCTCCCTCTTAAAATCCCTTGATTCCTTTTGTTCTGCTTTCTGCTTCGTATCTCTCTCACACACACACACACACACACATATACACACACTTGTACACTCTTTCTCTCCTCAGGTTTCTGCATATATCTCTCTCTTTCCTTAATGAAACTCCAAATGAATTGGAGTACGCTTGGTGGTTTTCCTCCCTCCCTTACGACTCTCTCCCACTTATCATTCCGAGCTCCTCTCTGCATCCATACGCTATGTATGTGTAGGTTTGCTGGAGAAATTTCCTCTCTCTGTGGAATTCTCTTTAAGGCAGAGGCGATAATGTAATTGTTTAAAAGGAATTAAGAAATGGCCTTCATGTCGTCAGTGTTTTCAGTTATTTTAATGTTTGTGTGTGATCAGCCTTGATTTAAAAAGCAAAGACAGTATGGGGTTTGATGAACGGTGATCACTGTTTTATCTCCACTTCAGTAAGAAATGTTCAGGCTGGTGGAGATGGTAAGATTTCATGATTAGGGTCTTGATTAGGTTTGGTGGATGTGGGGAGTTGTAGCTTATAGATCTGGGTTAGTTACAGAAGGCTAAAGGTTCAACACACAAGGTTCGACTCTTCACAAGGTGGCTCCAGGGTGCTATATTTGTAAGTGTCCTGTAACTTTGAATTGAAATGTCAGCTGAAGGATAAATGATTAGTTTTCATAATGGACTTCTAAGGGTTTATCAATCACTGTTTTCTTTAAAGTCTGTGTCTTGAGAGCAGGGCCACTGATGGATACTTTATATATAATTATATGATTTAATGTTTTTCTTAGCACTATTCAACACAGCAGTGTTCAGTCTGAATCTACAGTACAGTGACTAAGATAAATAGATATAAACGCTAGGTTGGTGCCTCAATAGTAAGACAGTGAATGGGGGGGTAGTACAACAGAAAAACATTTGTCTCTTAAAGAGCTGGTTCTTTTAATAAAACCTACAGACTCACAAATCATTGATTTGAATCAGTCAAGCAGATAAATTGGCCCTATTGACTCATACACATTCCCACAGATTTGTCATAATAAATTTTTTTTATTAAATAAAAATATTTTAATTAAATATTGTTTTGTTTCGTGTGTACTGTAGTAGCCGAGACCAATTATTGGGAATAGAATTCAAAGAACAATGTAAAATGATTTAAATGAAGAAATATTATAATTCTGCAGTATTGTAGGCCTTTAATCCAATAAGCATTTTTTGACGTTGACCGTGTTCAAGATGTGTTCAAGACGCGTTCAAGACGCTCTTTGGAACCTTCTCAGATCATGTCTGAAAAACATGGATCATCAGGTTTTATTCTTGTGGAGTTCATGTGAGCTTGAGGGTGTGCTGTCATTATAGTGAAAAGAGAACATCAGCTTCTCACCCTGGTTGTTTTATTTTGGTGGATACGAGGTGTTGTGGGCTGGTGCTTTAGCATCTAGGCTGATAACCGAAAAGGTTACAGGTCAAACTTCAAAAGGTTGCTTCACTGCCCTGTATCTGTAAGTTATTTTGAATCAAAATGTCAGTTAAAGAAAAAAATTGGTAGTTGTAGTGATGGACCTGTATGG
>JAZGTK010006825.1:0-20225 GCA_036877625.1 Ambastaia sidthimunki | reverse complement strand
GAATGAACCGTGCTTTTCTGGTGTATATGGAGGTGGATCCAAAGGGATCTAATGTTATTGCTTTGTGTCAACAGATTCTTTGACCCTTTTTAAGAGATTGCCTAAAATGCATTTAAGACACGTTTGAGATTCAGAGAGCCCAGACTCCATTTAAAATTCTGAGATGCCAGTCTGAGACGCTGACAAATAAGGTGTTAGAGAGCTGGACCACTTTTGGAAATCCAATGAGCAGCCAAATCTTTGACTAGAACACTTGTAATAGGATGTAGTGTTCATTTGTGCCACTTTAGGCTGCCCTGACCTGTGCACTTTGACCCTGTAACGCTTCATTAGTGTGCACTCTCATTGTCAGTTCTAGCCAAATTCTTATTTTACAAAACAGTGTGTCAATAGGTCCCAAAGTGTGTTTGGTTCCAACAAGTATTGTTGATTTAAATGAAAAAATCTGCAGATGTTTTCATCAAATGCAATTCATGCATTTAGGCTCCCCAGTTAATTCTGTATTTTCAAAACATTCCACTAACAATTTAAGCCTGTTGATATGTAATATATAACTTTAAAAAAAACATTCCACTAATGTTACTATGAGAGCGTTTTGTTAACCTTGAGAGAACTTTGAGAGAACTTTAAAGAAGTTTTAGGGAAAATTTAGAGAACTGAATGTTAGCCAATGTTATTAGAACATTTCTGACTAGCTGGGTTTACATTTTATTAGTGCTTGCATTTCATGGGACTTAAATCCATAATCTTGGCCCTGCTACTAGCATGTTGGATTTAGCATGTTTTTAAAAAAAGAAAATGAATGAAAAGACAGAAAAATCTATTAATGACTGGAACTGACTTACTCCATCAACTTTTGTTCCCAGTTTTCCTCTGGAATATAGGTCCCTAAGGAGGACATAAGGGAAAACTCTGCAGGCTGTGAAAAATGACACCGCAAGACATGTAGATGAGGAACACTGTCCTGTCACAGCACACCCCACCAGGGATGTATGATGGGCCCCTCAAGCCTTCTGGGTAAATGAGAACAAGCTCTTTGCTGATTGGATTAAAGTCTAGAGTTGGGCAATGTTAGATTAAGGGAACATTAAGGAGAGCAAGTGCCTGGAATCAATTGAAGAGTCTCTGCATTTAGATCTATATCCATGTTGAGTCTAAATGTTCTTCCGTCTCCAATAACTCGCATATCAAACTGATAATTGACCCATATCATTTTTCCCATAATTCACTTGGGATATCAGAAGTGTGAGTCTGGCATGTCTTGCATAAGTATTAGTGCTCTATTATAATCGTTCCACATGAGTTGATTGGGATTGATCAGTGGTTCATACCACTACACACATCAATTAATGGCTGTCTCCAGGGAAGAGTCTGATTGGTTGAGCCACAATAGATGTAAATGCTATTGATTGGCTGTAGGAGTTAGTCTAAGTGATTTGGCCCTGTAAACCGTACAAGCCGAGTGCTGGGCACATTTGAGAGGAGGCTTTCACATCCGTCACGAGAAATTGCTTTTATTCTTTCATCTTGAAGGGTGTTTGTGTGCAAATTAGGAAGACAGCCTGTAAAAAAAGTTTCAGTGTGTGAAAGTGCTGTAAAATGAACGAGATCTTTTACAGGCAAACCTCTTCCCAGCGAACAATTTTAGGCTGTAAGGACGTTTCCCCCATGTTTCAATTAAGTAACAAAAACATTAAAATGTTATTTTGAAAGTTCTATTAACGTTCAAAATGCCCAGTTTTTTTTAAACCACATATTAACATTATTGCTTGGTTATAAGAACTTTTATTCAAACATTTTACATTTGTAAAATGTTCCACTGACAACCTAACAATAACATTTTTGATATATGATATTTAACATTCTTCTCAGAATAAGAACATAAACATAAAAAAAGAATGTTTTAGATAACTTTGAGAGAACATTTAAAGAACAATAGCCAACATTCTAAGAACATTCTGTTTATGCGGGGTTGATGCTGGGTTTATGACCCCTCTGAGACCCAAATGGACCGGGCTGTAATCTCGTTCAGCGCTCCCTCATCACTTAAAGAGGTCATTGGCTTCCCCAACAGCCTCCCTGTCCTAAAAGACATTGGCTCCCTGGGCTGACATCAGCTGGTGGCTGGGCACTGGTACCAGAACTAATGTAATCAGTAATTACTGCATGAGCCAGAGGGCAGCCCTGCCACAGTGGACTCAAGCATAAAAACATGCAAATACAAGCATCAAATCAGCACAAACTACTAAACAAGAAGCTTCATGACAAAAATTGACATTTAAATATGCTTGTATTTTCAATTTAAATGCTCAGAAGTTATTATTTATCTTTATTTTTTGTTAGAAAAAAGTTTCAGGCACTGAACAACAAATATTTAGTCATATATAGTCATTATGAGTCACAGTACAAACTGTGAGATGATCTGAAGTCTGTCAAAAATCAGGAACGTTGCTCAATGGCTTTTGATCTCCTCTGCTTGATTTTCTTATTTAACTATGGAAGTTAAAAGGTCATAGAAAGCCACAGTATTGTAAAGTGACTTCTGTTTGGACCGGGAACAAAGGTGTATTTTCTCCTAAATTGCACTATTTCCACAAATGGACCTTTATTGATTCTAAGAATGCATCCTCTCAACACAGAAAATCTGTTTCTGCCGTTTGCCTCCTTTAGTCACCACTTAAGTATAATTACCCAAAAGTCAATACTGCTGCCAGGCTGCTACCACAGTTAACCTCTGGTTCACCAGTCACAAGCATCCCAGGTGTCCTGCCAGCCTGGTGGAATAACCAAGTCCTGAGTTTTTAATTAAACAATTGCCTTGTCAATTAAAAAAGATGTTCTTGGTGGTTAACAAGCGCAGCGTATTTTAAAGACGAGTTTTGGTCAGCTGTAGATTTTAAGCCACAAGGAAGTGTATTTATTAAATATAGCAGCTGTTTAAATGAGGCAACTGTGGATGTGGCGGTTTTAATTAGTGTGTCATCAAATTCATGCCCTCTCTGGTCTTTGCTTTAATTATAAAAGTCTCCTGTGAGTTAGTTGTAGCAATACACAGTAAAATATCATTCTTAGCCTGAACCATATTTGGTCTAATCCCAGCTAACAAGAAACACTGTCACTGGCTAATGTTGTCTAAAAGCAAAGTTAATACATCAAACATGTCATAACATATCAAAAACGTTAAGTCCCCTCCGGTTTAACAACTATTGAAATTGGTCTCAAATTTGCATTGATGCCTGTTCATAAAGCTTCTACAAAAGGTACTGAATGCTTGATGAATCCTCATGCATAAATCCTAATGTTGTTGCCAAAACAACCCGTCATCATTAGTCTTATGACTAATGTCCAACCATCACAATGAGACTGATTAGTAATGTCCACCTCATCCACCTCAGTCTTATCCATTAATCTTACCCCCAAACTTAATCCTCACAAAACAGAAGTTTAATTACAACATTATTTCATTTGTTTTATTAAGCCGTTTTCCCAGCTAACAGGAATGTTGGCTAGTACTCTCTAAAGGTTCTTTCAAAGTTATCAAAAACAACCTTGCAGTAACATTAGTAGATGTTTTTTAACATTTATATCATATATCAAAAACATTATTCTTTTTAGTGGAACATTTTAGAAATGTTACAGAATCCTGTAACCAAGCAATAATGTTAATGCAATGTCTATAAAAAGATGTTTTGAATGTTCCTAAAATTTAAAAATAACATTTTTGTTTCTTGGAAATGGAAATGTTAGGGAAACATTCTTACAACATAAAATTGTTCGCTGGGGTGCTGCCCATGATGTAGGTGATTTAGATTTTACTATTCTTGTGGGGACATTTAGTCTTGACAATGCAAATTCTATCCCACACACACATGTAGTGGTATTGTGTAAACCCATATTATTGTTAAGCACTGACTGACTGATTACCTGGAGCAAAACATGTTCTCTTGTTTTCCATGCTGTGTCTGATTTGCTGATTATGTTTTGTGATTACTATTTTAGGAACATATAAAAACTCGATTATACGAACCACTGCAAAACGTGTTCTGAATGCACTGCCATATTGTAGCCACCATTTAAGAAAATCAATTCAGTTATGAATTGTCCATGTCATAATCTCTCTAGGAGATAATGCATTTTACAGCACCCGTGCTTGATTTATATAGCAGATGACACGCAGCCTATGAAATATGTAACCTCTCTAAATATAAGACCAATACAACCACCACTAAGATCAAACTGATCTTCTGCCAACAGACTTTATATGCATTAAACTACAGGCGCATTTATCATACAACTTAGTTTCTGTTTTAATCAACAGAGTTCTTTAAAACTGTTTAGACTCTATTACAGAATTAAATTGCATTGCTATAATGGATCAACGTAGACACTAGATTTATAATCATAGCATCTGGAAATAAACATCAGTTCACAGAACACTATTTTCTCTTTAATTCCAAACACACACACACACACTTATCAAAATTATTGTCAGTGTGTGTGTGTATCTGCACTGCACACACAACCTTAAGCAACGTTACACTGTGATCTGACTTCAGCCTTTTGTATAGTACCAGTGGGGTCAATGAGTCTAATTGATGGCCTTTAGTATTGCTACATAAAATAATTACAAATCCTCCATCTAGGCCTATTAATCTTGGCGGATTGCCTGACCAATAATAACTCTTGATTACTGAAAAAATCTTTACTGTGATTGATTCCTTATTAATTGCTGTATTTTGCTTTACAGTAAACCTCAGCTGCACTTTGACAGAGCTTTTAAGGGTAAGATACATTTGTTTTGTTGTTTTTCTGCATGACTACCACAGAAATGTGTATCAGAAGTACTTTGTGTTTTATTATTTCTGCTTTAATGTTTCAGAAGAGCAATGTTTTGATAAGCGCAAATGTTTTTGACGACTAACGCCACCTATCGGACATAAATGGAAACACAAAAACACGTCTGTGTCCTTATTCAGTAAAGACTCGCTCCCACCGGATATGTTCCTATATTGGAAAAATTTGTTTCACATGCATGTAAAGCATTCAGAATAATGCATGCAGAATAAAGTGTCTAACCTTGGTAACGAGCTATTGAATTATCAAAAGCATCACAATTTCGGATTATGCATTAAAAATTAAAGTAATCTCCAGAGCTGTCTAATAACTTGTGCTTATCGCTGTTGCTACGGCCCCGAATAAACGTGACATTTCAAAGTACGCAGTCTGCGTGGAAACACTGTTCCGCACTTCCGCAGCACCGCTCCCGATAACACACACCTCGATGGGAAAACACACTAGACGGGCGGCGTCGGGTCATTTGGTCGTCGTGATGGGTCAGCCTCACAGTACAGTTTTCCCAGTGGACAATACAGTCGTGCTGTCTTTGAGGGTACTTGAGGGTAACACCGACGCCCGGAGGCGATAAGGGGAGGTAACCAAGTTAGTGGCAAAGCAGGCTACAGTCAAGCAATGTCAACACATGACCTGAAAGTGCGGCAGTCAACTTGTAAAAGTGGAGAGAGAACTAGAGCGGCTGGTGGTGTCTCAAATCAGGACGGCTTTTACACACGCACTGACAAAACACGGTAGGTTACAAAGTTTCAAAAGTTTTGCACTCTGATACTTTCTCTATCCGTTTCCTACACGTATATTATTGTTTCCTACTTTTCTTTCCTTTAATGCGACTCTGACTGATCAGCAGGATCTGTTGCAAATAATATTATGGAAGTTCGTAACTTTAAACTTGACGGGCTGAAGCCCTAAAGCAACAACTTGTGTAAATGCTCGCCAGTGTTTATATTGAGTAATGTGAGGTGTTCTTGTCATTCTTAATGCCACAATTATTTATTCTTTACCAATCAAAGTAATATCACAATATATCAACGTGAACCGATTTCTGCTGCGTCTCTGCCACCTTCCCAATTATATATGTACGTTTCCAACACACGGACAAAACTGCCACATTGGCTAAAATAAAATGGCATTATTTTCAGTGATCTTCGTTTGCACATTAGTTATTTTGTTTTCAGAGGTTTAGAAACACGCCTCCAAAACAGAGATTATCTGATGAGTTGTCATTAATCTTTCTGAGTCTATTCGCATAAAACATGTCAGACCATGTTAATGGCGATTATGTAAGGCGTTACACCCTTTAAACGCTGTTTCATTGGGTAATTATAAGCATGCACACTATTTTTAATTCTCAGCATTATTATAAGAAATATCAAGTTATTGGCTGATCATTTTTCTCTGCAGATGTAAAAGTATTTGCACACATTATATTCTAACGTCGTTAGATACTAAGAAAACGTCTATGGGTGTTGCTGTCAGGAAATTTTTCTGAGGGGAGTTAACCTTGAAGTCATGTTTTCACAAAGTAGTGCCAGACACATGGATTTGATGTGTTGAGAGGAACAGTCAGTGCCTCAGTTTGTACTGTTTCAGCATTTACATGACAAACACTTTATCAGTCCTCAGGATGTAACTGGGCATGAGAATCTACATCCTGGGCCGTCTGCTCAACACAATAAAACAGAATCTCAAGCCAGAAGTATTTCAGCTTCACTTCACGGAACAGGCCAGCAAAAAAGCACAAGAGGTCAGTTTATAACTCACAGATCACACAGATATTGTCAGACATACAGTTAGTTGTATTCTGTTATTAACATAATAAAGTATGTACAGCACTGTTCAAATCTGTCCTTATTTAAAACAACTTATTTTAACATTAAATGAACATTAAATGAATTTTTTTATTCTACATTTTTTCAGGGCACTTATCAAACTAAAAAAAATGTTTAATTCACTAACAAACAACAAGTGCATTAGTTGTTATTGGTTATAGTGTTGGTATGATTAACAAAAAACTAGTCTATTTTAAATAAATTGCAAAATTAAACATTTTAACAAGTGGACTGTGGTTTTGACAAGTGAAGTCTTTTAAATGACACTGTATATGTAAAATATATGTTATCATGCTATATAATATTTTATCTGGTTTGGGGTGGGTGCTGTTTACAGATTTGCAGATTAGGCAGATAATACTGCTCAGGCCTAACAAAGACGCTTGCAAGATATCCGAGGATCAGAGTGAATCTTCCAGATTTGCAACCGTCATCTCTATCAGTCTTCCCACCAAAAGAAACAAAACAGCCGTGGACACTGAAGAAACACTGCCGGATGACATGTGAGTGTGATTTTTATTTTCCCACCCTGTTACAATTTGCATCATAAACATTCAGCAGTTAAGGTGGCATATGTATTACATGTTTGTGTTCCTATAGCATTGCTAAGGTCACTGGTTCAAATCCTGGGGCATGCATGGGGCATTTAAACCGTAAACCCCAAATGCACCCATAGATAAACAAAAGCAGGTATCTGATAATTTCTTAAATGTAAATGCATGATGTGTAAGTTCAGTTAACATGTGAATGATAAGCATGGCACCTTACATTATTTACTCATAAATTATTACCTTACTTCTCCCTATTAGCAAATGTTATACGAATATTAGATTCCACTCAGTACACAAAATACAATTATATCACTTGTCCAGTGAAGTACGCAGTAGCACTTTGTGTTCTGTGTCGTTTGCAAAGTTCTAGCCAGTCGAGTAAATGCCCTTTCGACCTATGACTGGCAGTAATAGTCCCTATATAGCAATAATTTGTGTTTTATTGGGCGTGATTGATAATGTTAACTGCTGTGTAACTCCACACGTTTGATATGTTCTGTATCTAGGTGTGTTCATAGGTTCACATGAAGCAGGAATGTTTACACTATTAAAGCTGCAATCCGTAACTTTAGTCTCTCTGTTGCCATCTCTGTTTGAAACATAAAATTGCAGGTTAACTTATGTACTTTTTTTTACATATGTTGAGGTCAAATTAAGTCAAACAGACAGTTCCCAGGAAATCTGACCCAACAGCTCAAATTAGTTTTGCACGCTTATCTGTTATGTAGTCGTTTTTTGTTATGAACTTGTAACAGTTTCTTGTTTATTTCTCACCTAAAAATAATTTCTCACCTACAGATTGCAAACTATAAAATAAATAAATTGTCCAAAAATTGTTACAACATAAAGTGCAGTTTTTTGATGACAAACTCTGACTGCTGATTTGTTTGCATGACTTTGCGAGTATGCGACTGTGTGTTAATACGTTTGAGGTCCTCTGTACTGGTTAGAAAACAGTTTGGACCACTCCCTACCGGGCAAAACGCTTAAAGTAAGTGAAAAGATGGAATGTTGTTGATCTTGTTTTACTGCGTTGTATTGATGAATATATGAAAGGTGTTAATGTAGAAAAATATTTGTGGGGAGGACTAAACATAGCGTGTGAAACAGTGAGCTTTGTTTTCTTCATTGTATCTTTGTTTATTTGCCGGAGGGAACTTATCTTTGTGAATCTTTTGTGATTTGGCATTTCAAATGTAGCATAACGTTAATATTTAAACAACAGACTTATCAGTGAAAGTTTCTGGCAAAAATCTTAATTACGTTTATTACATTTTTTTAATTTAACAGTGCACATGAAACAGTAAAGAAAACAACTAATCAACACCACACAGAGGTAAGTATTCAAACTAATATGTAGAGATGCAAATTAGATTTATTTTAGTAAATATATCATTAAATAATGAATATATGCCTTTCTAATTAATAGCATAATTTGTTGTAAATTGATAAACTTTATTGCACTGCCCTTCGAATGTCTCTTAACTGTGAAGTTGAGTTGAGTTGTGAACTGTTTGTTTAGAGTTAGAAATGGGAGTGGTGATTTTTTTCAAATAGCTTACATATATGAGACGCATTTCGTTCCATTTTCCCAGGCAAGTCTGGAGTTCAATTTGTTTGTGTAAAAAATGTTGAAATACCACTGTGCTTGTGTTAGTTATTGTATTTTTGTCCTGTGTTTTCCATGTCAGACATTAATATAAAGCTTTGTTGGTTGTTTTGACAGCTAAGGGACAGATTTTCAACACGGGATGGGCCAAAAGCACCATTTGATGAAGACTTTTTCACTCTACAACGTCAACATGGAGTTAACACGTCTAACCAGGGACGAGATACAGGAATACAGCACAACTTAGGCCTTCATGAACAAACGCAAATAGCCCACAAAGACCCACAAAGAAATTCTACTCAATCTGTTTGTGGGATACAAGCAAAAGTTAGGAAGGAATCTGGTGCCAATGACTACACAGAAAATGTCTTAACAACTTCACAAAACCACAGTAATCTGACCTCCCTTGAAAAGGACAATATTCTGAAAGCAAGCGCTGATTGCAAGCTCTTTGCATGCCGTTCCAAGGTACTAAACCAGGTCTTATCATTAACTTCTTTACAGACACCTCATTCTGAAAGTTCCTGTGAGCCAGAACAAAGTCTTCTCAATCCGACATCAACTATGTTAGCATCTGCCCTGGCCACTGTTCTTGCACCACCATGGAGTGGCCGTCTTAGAAGACCCAAACAAAGCGGCAGTGAGGTACAGCAGGAACCCCAGGATTGTGTACATAATGTCAACCCATCTACTTCACTCCACCAGGATCACTGGCAACGATCATTTATTGCCTCTCAGAGACAACAAGCTGAACGGGTATTGCAAGATCCCAATGACAATGACATGCAATTTACTGCTGGAACTAGCTGCAGTTCTCCTGACTGGCAAAAAGAAAACAATTCCCCAAACATCACAACCACAATTCAGTCAAAGAGAGCCATCATGAAATCATCCTCTGTGGACACATACAGAGCCACAATGTTCAACCATGCTGAACTATCCCAAGATTCCACACCTCTGGACACTGGTCAGGTACCCAAGTTGCCCCACTCTGAGGAACACAGAGGATACAGAACGTCAAAAACTGAAGATCAAAATGAGCCTTTCAAATCATTGAGCTCCAAGCCAACAACAAGCAGCCTACTTCTCTCATTAAGGAGGGCAAATTTGAGAAGGTCAATTGCTGAGACAACACAAATGCAGACTCAGACAACAAGATCACTTAGATCCCTTACATTACCCAGCAGAAGTATACTGAAGAAAGCCCAGTTGTACACCTCTTCTGTTATCCCTAATGAACAAGCTGAAGATACATTAGGGTCATCCCTATTTCCAGACACTCCTTTAAGAACGGAGGAAATATCAGATACCAGTAATTTTCTTTTCTCCCCTAGAAGTAAGAGAATAATGACAAGAACACCATTGTTTCTAAACAAAACAGACAGAGAAATTTCAAAGAACCCAGAGGCTTCCATTGCTAGAAATGACGAGCAGCAGTTCCCCAATTCCACAACCAAATCCAGTCCACACGAGATTTTCAAAGCTCAGCAGAATTCTCATTCCCTTCTTTTGAGGAAATATTCCAATACAGAGTGTGGTGAGCCAGTGGAACTAAATACTGCTAACAATGCAAACCAGAAAAACTCCAATGCTAACAATAATACTGACACATTCTCCCAAAATTCTCCTAAAGATAAAACAAATTTGAACAAAGATATTCTACAACTTGACTTTAATGTTAGGAACATAAAGTCACAAAGCACACAAAATACAACAGACAACAACTCTATCAGCACAAGATCCTTTACAGACACCCTTAACATCTCACCCAAACAAGAGAACTTTTCTGTAGATGCAATCAACAGAACAAATAAATCTTCTCAGTCAAGTCAAAGCCCAATGGATCTTTCAAGTCCTCTCTCCCCAAGCAGACCTACAAGAGGTTTTCATGTTCCAAGCATCTATTCATACCTACGAGAGTCCAGCCCAGCTGCATTTACACCTTATTCCCCTTTCACTCCTTCTTCCCAGATACATAAAATTGAAAATTCTTCCTCTCCTTTGCAAGGTGTAGGTGAAAAACTGCACAGTGACAGAAAACCCCCTCCCTCAAGATTTTCTTTTGACATCAGCCCAACTGAGCCACAGGAACAATCATCTAAAACAGGCTCTCCCAATTCTCTCATAGGCCCAGCTCAATCTCTGCCTCCTGATTTTGGAAGAAAATCAGCACCCCGTCTTAGCACTTCTCCATATTCAACTCTGATCTCTTCAAGACCTGCACTCAACAGCACTTTACTGTCATCTCCACCAGCATCCAAACCACATGACCAATCTACATCTAATGATATTCTAACCATACGTGTTTATCCTATAAAAGATGATCCAAGCCCTTCTTCTTCCATGTACAAAAGCACAACAAAAGAACCAAAGAAACAGCTTGCTTCTCTCAACAGAGAACAGAAGACAGCAAACACAGTTCAGGCATATTCATGTGCCCTAGGTAATCACAAACCTGCCCAGCCATGCCTCTCCCAAACTACACCAGATGCAAGCCAGAGCACAAATATAACCCCACACCCAAAGCAGCAAAACACAAATTCTCATGAAGAACATGATGGCCTGGCAGTACTTCAGCTTAATAAGGGTAACTCTTCTTGTAAGCACAGGCAGAAAGAAAATACAGTAACAGCAGAAAGTGAGACCCTGCATACAGCTGAGAAGAAAATTGCAGATTTGCACACGCATGAGAGATTGCAGGAAATTTCGAATTCAAAGAAAGGCCTCTTTGCATCACGGGTTAAGAAAGACAATGTCATCACTCCAGATTCAATGGCAGACAAAGATGATGTAACTCCCCAGTATTTGAAAACCAAAAGAAATGTACCAGTATTGAAAACAAGCAGCAGAATAGACCAGGTGTTAAATCGCTTGAAACAGACATTTGGTGGCAAACGTTTAGACAGCACTGTTGACACAAAACACAATAAAACCACAATTCAGCAACCCTTAGATGCAGAAACTTTTGAAAAAGCTAAGGATGAGAAGACAAAGTGTTCTGAGAGCCTAAAGGAACCCTCTTTGATTAATGATAATGCATCTTTTACCCCTTTGTCACTATCAGGATCAATGAAGTCTGAGAATTCTCAGACTATTAATGTGGATGGGCAAAAGAGGGATAAGAGTAAAAAACAATATTTTGCCAACCAGTGGAAGTCACCAAATTCATCTCTGATCACTGATAAAGCCTCTTTATCTTCTCAGGAGTCATTATCACCTTTAACAGAAAGGAAATATGAGAATACTCTAAATGTGGATGTGCAAAAAATGGTTAAGGGTGAAAAACAACATTTTGCCAACCAGTGGAAGACACCAAATTTATCTCTGATCACTGATAAACCCTCTTTATCTTCTCAGGAGTCATTGTCACCTTTAACAAAAAGGAAATATGAGAATACTCTAAATGTGGATGTGCAAAAAAGGGTTAAGAGTGAAAAACAACATTTTGCCAACCAGTGGAGGACACCAAATTTGTCTCTGATCACTGATAAACCCTCTTTATCTTCCCAGGAGTCCTTGTCACCTTTAACATTAAGGAAAGCTGAGAATACTCTAAATGTGGATGTGCAAAACAAAGTTAAGTGTGAAAAACAACATTTTACCAACCAGTGGACAGCACCAAACCCATCTCTGACTACTGGTAAGGCCTCTTTACCTTCTCAGGAGTCTTTGTCACCATTAGCATTTAGAAAATCTGAACGTACTCTCAATGTGGATAGACAAAACAGGATAAAGGGTGATAAACATTTTGGAAGCCAGTGGAGGACCTCATCTTTGTCTACTGATAAAGCATCCTTACCTTCTCAGGATTCACTGTCACCATTAACATTTGGAAAATCTGAGAATACTCTAAATGTGGATGGGCAAAACAGGGCTAAGAGTGAAAAACAATGTTATGGAAACCAGTGGGGGGGCCCAAACTCATCTCTGACAACTGATAAAGCATCCTTACCTTCTCAGGAGTCACTGTCACCATTAACATTTAAAAGATCTGAGAAAACACTAAATATGGATCATCATAAAAGGTGGAGTGATGAAAATGGAAAACGATCTTACAGCAGTAGTCCACACAAGCTAAAGGCACATGGTATGAACCGTTCTGCCACCTTACCACATTACCGAAACTCCTCTGTTGGTTCCCCATCACCTATTTATATATTTGATTATGATTCAGAAGACATTCAAAATGACAATGTGTTTTATAGTCCAGTTAGCAAAAAAAGTAATTCACTTTGTGAGTCTGACAGCTTTCCTTATCTTCGCTCTGCTAGGAGTACTGTGCACCAAAACCTCATAAGATCTCGCTTATCATCATCCTGTGCTGATTTAAAGTACGGTCTGAATAATGGGAGATCTTTCTCTGTCAGCAGTGTGGTTTCAAGCCGCCCATCAGGTCCAGGACGAATCTCAACAAGTAGCGTTAGTGACTTATCAAGTTTAGATGACTTCATGCAGAGAGGAAATCATTCAGGATTTGATTCTCCAATTCAAATTAACTATTCCCCTACCTATGGTGCCAAATCTGTCACAAGTAATCAGTCCCAACATGGATGTACATTGCCCACTGATCATCTTCAGGATACAGACCAACAGGAGAACTCTTCCTGCTTTTGGGATGACGCTGACCCAACTCCGCCTCCCTCACCAACTTTATCTCCATCTCGTCGTATATCCCAGGCTGCTTCTGTCTCCTCCCCCATTTGGACGTCTCCAGACAGTCCTTCTCCTCATGGAATCCTACCATCCAGGAGCTACTCAACCAGCTTCACTGTTTTTGAGGAATCTGGTTCTGATACTACAACTGATGATGAATATTATCTTGATAATGGTGATGAGGTAGAAACAGAACTTTAGTGGAAAGTATTATGTGTTGTAATTGTTCAGTTTCATTACATTTTAATTTTGATTATATGCACTGGACATTTAAAATGTGTTATTTTCTTTGCATCTTCCTGGACAGTTAATTAAAACCTAAACCCCCAGATAAAGCAAATCCAAATTATGCATCTACAATTTCTGAAAAGAATAAATGATAATTGTTTTTAAAATGAATTTACACTTTTATATTTTCATATGTAAAATAAATATCAATAATATAAGCTTTTCAAATCTCCAGTGCTTCATGGTAACAATATTTAATTATGAATGCAATACAAAGCAATGTTGTTTTAAAAGGTGTTTTAACATTTTATGGATTCATTCTTTTAAATGGTGAATGATGATGTCATTTCTTTTGTTGAGGGCTGCCTCCTGTAGGTCATAGGCTATTTCACTGTGTTGTTATTTGAAAGCACAGCACGTAAGTCACAAAACATTATTCTTTCAGCCAGACATTCTATATTTAACAGCTGAACCACAACACAGTATCTCTTTGCAATGTTTAACAATATGTATGTGTTTGTATGTTGGTTTAGTCATACTTCGAGGTCCCTAAAAATATAACAATACCTACCATCCAGGTCTGTCCTAAATTGGAAAATTGAGAAAGTAATGTTTTGTACTGTTTTCAGGGGAAGGGTCAGAGTTAGTTTGTTGTAGCTATAAACAGCTTTATATGCCTATGGTATGTCACCATTTGTATACCTAGTGTTTGTTATGTACGTTCATTTATTTGAATGTCTTGATTGCTAAGAGGAAATTGTTATATTTATAAAGAAAATATAATATATTTGCAATATTGATGTTTTCAGAGCATTGCTGATCTATTTTGTTTTAAAACATCACTGTCTAAAATAGTTTAATGATGCATTGTAAATAAAATAAGTAACTTAAAAAGCATTCGTCGAGTGACTCGCTAGCGCAGCCATTAACCGCGACTCTATGTCAACACTGGAAAACCCAACTTTCTTCAAATAACCCAGAAACTGCTTAATGACTTCTAATGAAGTCAACCCGACATTGTTACGTGTTATAACTTGCCAAAGGTTTTAACATGAAATGTAATTACATACATGAGTGTTATGAGCGATGCACCTTTGACAGCGCCTCAGTTTGGCGCGCTTCTGTTTATTCAGTAACACTAAGCGGGTTTGTGTAACTATAAATCTAAATCTTTATATTATCACTTATGGATATTGTTTATGGAAGACTGTACGTGTATTATTTACCTAAACCTGTTTTTAAAAAGACGTTTCATTGTGACCACAAAAATGTACGTACCCGTTTCTAGGATTGTGTTGGACGAGTGTTTTCCCGTTGCTGCAGTAACGGCTGTTGGCTTGCAGTCACCCGCCCGATCGAGGAATTAGGTCACATTTCCGACAAGCTTTATTGGATGTAATGTGTTTCTTCATAGATGTTTACAGTGTTGTTGTACTCTAGCTATCTTTTTGCTTAGATTTTAACGTGTGAACCTTTAGTTCTTCCGTATTGTTTATTGGATACCAGATTTATGTTGATGTACAAGCGTTAAAACAATAGTCAAAAGAAAGGGAAAAATGATTTTAAAAGTTACTTATCTATATTGCATATTTTTTTGCACCTTCTACAAACTATTACTCTTTATCTTTGTGTAGTGTTTCTAAAGGGATAAAGAGTACCACAGAAATCCAGTAAGTAATATTTTGGTGGGAGAATTTAAGTTTCATAACTTGTTTAAGTGTAAAACTTGTTAAGTGTTATAACTTAACTGAATATCTGAGGCTATTCAAGAAGATACTGGGTAAGTCAATGTCCCATTTCATTTAGTCAATTTCTACAACAAAAATACTTGATTATAAAGAAGCCTTAGTTCAACTGTAGTATATGATGCATGTAGTTGGTATCAAAAATGTTTCCTAGAATAAACATATTTTGCTCTTTTAACTGTTTGAACAGCATATGTACAAGCATGAGCAAGAAAATTGTTGAAAACACATACCCTTGTGACAGGTATGAAATACAGTACAGTAGAATATACTAATTTCTATAAAGTGAAGCAATAGAAGGAATTGTCTCACTTTTTCTCTTTTAGGCATCACACAACCTCTTCAGCAGGAGCAAGTATTGAGGATGTTGTACCACAGCTGGAATCTATTTACAGCAAAGCAGCCAGTATCATCCAGCGAGTGTGGAGGGCCCACATTGTTAGTGGTCACAGTCCACTTTCCCCACCGCACTTCATTTCATATTCAAATTAGTGGTGTTCCATCTGAGTAACTTTTTCTCCATCATGGTTACATATTAAATGGTTCTAGAGTGATTTAAAGGACGTGTGGAGAATAACGGCTGGAGAATCTTGTCTTGCAAGGTGATATCTTCAGTATGGACACTTGGATAGTACATAAGTAGTACATACCTGTGTCTGTAATTTGTAGGATACTGCTGTTTATAAGTACCTCAGGAAACTTGTGAGCTTCCATAATCAAGGGGACCCACGTCTCTTCCTTAGATATATTAACCCTGCGGAGGTAAGCTGAATAATGTGCAGGTATAGAGCTTAATTCAGATGTTTTCTGTTTGTAAAAGCTACGCACGAATGTTTTGTTTTAGGCAAAGATTTTGGATACTGCTTCGGGGGCCCTCATCCGCTTCAGACTGGGTGGTGTGAGTGATGTCATTTTTCATATTTCTATCATTACTAATAAACAAAGATATAAAAACAAATAGCAAATTATTAATGAAACTTTGTAAAATTCCAGGCAACCTTTCCTCCAAATATCTACTATAAAATCTACACTCGTGCACCAGTAGTGGACATGTGTGCCTCCAGTCCCAAAGATTACACACAGCAAAAAAAACTTCTTCCAAGACAGATCCATAATGGCCAACCGATGATCCATGATGATGATCATTCTGGGTGGTACCAGCGTGTGGAGAATAACGGCTGGAGAATCTTGTTTTGCAAGGTGATATCTTCAGTATGGAAAATTGGATACCAATTCACCAAGCTTAGGAATTCAATACAATATATATTTAACCTTTTAGCCATTTACACTTCATTTTTATTAGTAGTTGTATGAAAAATTTGAAAAATATGTAAATTGCTTTACTAAGCATTATGTGTCTGTCTACTATTTTATTTTTTTTTGCCTTGGAAGATTTCCACATTTGAAGACCCAATCACTCAGGACACAAACTGCAAGAGGACAAAATTCCATTACTGCAGAATTATTCGGCAACAAGATGTTATAAGAAGAAACAAGATTCGAAAGATTGAATGGATGAGAAAAATGTATATGAACATAAGTAAACTGACTTTTGTCATATTTTATGTATAAAGCTGTAATGACCCTTTTGCTGTTTATAGGTATGCAGAAGGTCTTCTGCAGGCTAGTTCTCAACACACTGAAACAGCATTATTGGTGGAGAAATCTACACAGAGAATGATGAATTCATTGGAACAGATTGAACCAGACTTAGTTCCAGAGCAGGAGGTGGAAGATCTGCTTGCATGGACCAATGCTCTCAATTTTGATGAGTAAGTAAACTATTATTACTATTATCACATTTTACAACAAACAATTTATACAACTAAACATATAATGTTAAATATGGCTTAAATATGCATCTGGAAATGTTGTACATCAATAAAATAAAGTTACTGTAACTCAGAAATGATGAAATAATGGTATTTTAAACAAAAATCTACTCAGGTATATCAGGGACTGGATGGATTTGGGTACCAGCAATTGTTGCATATCAAACAAAGGTAAGACTGTATGTTGTCTCTCCTTAGAAATTTCATCTATGGCATAAATAAGTAGCTTTGTTGCATTATAGGCCCATCTGCTGGACAGGATAGGCATTGATACCTCTCTCTTTCTTTGGTTCTATGTAGATAAACTGCCTTTTCTATCTGTGCTTAATACTTGTGAGCCCTCTCAGATCAATCGAGATGACAGTCAAGTGGTGACTCAACATCAGGGTAACATCTGAGACTGGAAAGTTTGATGCTGTGGGCAGCGTGTAGCTCATATTTAGTTAATATTTAGAGACAATGTATTGCAATAAAAATTAATGAAATTGAAATTAATGCTTATATATGTTGCTTTGTGTTTTTGATTGCATTAAATGAATGGGTCTCATCTGGTAAATTTTACAACCCGGGAAATCGGACCCGACAGCTAGAATTATAAATAATTACTTTAAACCATCCGTTGAGAATCAGGGTAAGGCAACACTGATCTGTCATGTATTTTCTCAAAAATTGATTTTTGTTCATTTTTAACCTAAAAAAGTTAAGAGCTGGGGTTTGATTTCAATGTCAAAGCGGATGTCACAGAAACTGCTGAAAACTCGCTGGTCCGGAAATATCGCGAGATTTCTGTACACGACACGCAGCCAATCAGATTCCTCCGTCTCGGCTGGGCGTGCTGTTCGCAGTTCGCTGTCATGGCGGACTACAAAGAGGCTCCGTTGGCTACGCGACCAAAAACATTAGATCCAGCAGAATATCACAATCTTTCACACGAGTACCGACGCTCCGAGGAGGCCAGGGCTGCTCTGAAAGCTCGCCTGAAGAGGCAATATCTGCTACAACTAAACAATCCTCACCGGAAGGAGCTTATTGTAAGAGCGATGCACTTAAGATCACAGATTTTAAAGACATTAGCTTCAGTATATCATTAACATAGTTTATTTTCAGTGCGTATTGCAATAGTATTTGGGTTTATACTGTGGTTATGGACCGTAATGTTGTATAAATGCACGTTTTAGAAGCTCATGTTAAGTATTAAACCACTACCAAATGACCTTCATTGCTCTTTGACTGGTGGTTAATGCAGACAGCTTGATTTGGTCCACATGCACCGCTAGTTTGTAGGTGTAAAAGTTTATAATTTACATGTAACGGGGTATGAGTTTTTTTTGCTTTGTTTTTATTGGATTTTGTGACCAGCTCCCATGTGTTATGTTCGTAGGAGGATCCTGCTCTTACGCGATGGACATACGCACGTACCAACAACATATACCCCAACTTCAGACCAACACCTAAATCTTCACTGCTGGGTGGTTTGTTTGGAGTCGTACCCCTCTTTGTCCTGTACTTTGTGTTTAAGACAGACAGGGTGAGTTTTGATTTTTCTGATGCATTAGCGTACTGAATTCAAGTGTGTAGATATGATTGCAATAAGTCAGTTATTTAACACATTCTTTTTTTCCAGGACAAAAGAGAGGTCAAGGTGAAGGCAGGGACTTATGATCGCCCCTATAAAATGTCATCTTGAGATGCAAATATGTTTTCCGATTTAATTGTTTATTGTATCCAAGTACTTGTAATTATTAAATAAAAATTCTTTATTGTTGAAAATTTCTTTGTTTCTTACTAAAGAAATGCATTCACTGAAAAAAAGAGATCACATTGTATTTTTGTGGTTGTATTCCAATAGCGTCTTTTATTTTGACACAGACAACATTTCTGGTTAACCTTTAAGAATTGTTCCTGTATCAAGAGATTCAATGACTGTAAACAACTGCTTCATTTTTCACAGATAAATATCTGTGATACTGGAGATGAGACTTTCTCTACTTGCTGCTTGGTTTCCATTTTGGATTGAAGTGACTCTTTAAATTCTCCCAGCATTTGTAGTAATTCTTGTCCAGGCGTTGACAGGTCTCAAGCCCCCATTTAGTCACAGCCATGCTGAACGATGACTCAAACATGAAGGCCTGTGAGAGACAGCGTAGGTTAATATTTTTGCATTGTGTGATGTCATAATGCACTAGAGAGTCAATGAAACGTCACCATAGTGCCCTCAGCAACTCTCTCTGGTTTCAGCACAGCTGTGCTGTTCTTCTCAAAGCACTCAACATCAGGGCCGTGAGGGGTCATTATGCTGTGGAGACTGGCTCCTCCAGGCTGAAAACCTTCTTCCTTTGCTTCGTAATTGCCCTTGATCAATCCCATGAACTCACTCATGCAGTTTCCTTATAGCACAGAAAGGGGGCGATCTTTAACAACATAACTCTGGACTTGGTTTCAAGAGGCATATGTGGCCAACATCATACACTTACTGTGGTAATAAGGGGGTCGAAAGGTATGTTCAGCCACACCCCAGCGAGGGGGAAAGATTACGAAGTCTGCAATAGCCACACCCGGGCGTGTGGACTTCGCTGTCAATACCGTAAAAATTGATGGATCCTGAAAAGATTCAAATATTTTTGATTTGTATGTTGATTCAAAGGGACACATGTTGGTTTCAAATGTAGCAAAAGAAACTCACTGCATGATCAAATGCCACACAGTTAATGACCATGAAGTTCTTCAGGTTGTATTTGTAGGGTGTGTAGTTTCCGTGCCATGCCACTACATTAAATGGTGAGTAGTTCTGTTGTAACAAGAAAAGAAAATGAGTATTTTATGACTAATATGCACAACATTATAAATTCCTGTTGACTTTAAGTGTACAATCAATAGTAATAAGCCAAACTCAAAACACCAAGATGTCCATTCAATATCCTCAA
>JAZGTK010006824.1:0-20225 GCA_036877625.1 Ambastaia sidthimunki | reverse complement strand
TGTATTTACCTTCTCACATAACCACTTCAATCTCGTTAAAGATATAAATGGAGAATACTGTAAATATATTTTTATTTTTGTTTTATATTTTATTTGCAGTCAAAAATACTGCAATTTCTAGCTTGGGGCAAGAGACCAGAGAGTTTTGTAACACAATCTAAAGGTGAGAGTGTATGTACTTTTCCACATTTGTCAGAGTCACTAACACTTGTATAATTGTTTCCAATTTGTTTGCTGTTTACTAAAAATTAAAAAGTTTCTTTGCATATTTACCACTTTTAATAAAATGATGATGGGTAGCATGTTTAATAACCACAACAAATCAATGTACAAAATGTAATGTTTTATAAAGCTTAAATGTTACACTCCCAGGTCTCTCCTAAATTCCATTTATACCAATTAGTGTCTTACCTTCAGTATCAAAGAATGTCTTAATAAAAAATTAAACAAATTATCTGCATAACTGACTGACCATGTGAGATTTCTCTCTGAAGTGCATTATCTATTACGTCATGTGCTGTATCTAGATAACACTGCAGATCATGTTATTACACTCAAAAGACACTTTGCAGACTTGAAGGTCATATTCTGCACGCCCACGCTTGATTGTGTTGTCTTTAGGGAATGTCTGTCTGTTGCTCAGTTTCTGTGGTGTCTCTTAGTTATCTCAGTGTTTGGGTTTTCATGTGTGTGCGTTTGTGCACAAAACTGTAATTTAAAGGGACAGCTTACCCAAAAATAAATATTCTGTTTTCACCCTCACCTTTCATTACTCACCCTCATGCCGTCTTAAATCTGTATTTCTTTTTCTTATGTAAAGCACCGTTTTTTATTGTAAGAGGAAAAACATTCTGATCACTCACTGATTAAATGAAAGTGAAAATGACAAAAACAGCCATAAAGGTATCATAAAAATCGCATATCAAAAAATATTGTTAGAACAACATAAGGGTGTGTCATTAATGCCCAAATCACATAATTTTGGAGATAACTATTCCTTTAACAAATCTTCTAAATGCGAAATGAGAGGTATCATGCTTTAAGCTTTTTTGGCTCCGCTTCGCTGTTTCTGTTTTCGGAGATGCGCTTCGATCTCGTGCCGGAACAGCAGCATGCCTAGCTGTCCGTGTGAGGCCTCGTTCATGGCTTTGGACTGCATGCACATCTTGTACTGGTCCGGGTGCAACTCGTCGGCACATTTCTTCTCGTGCCACAGATGGAAGAGGCCGCGCGATGGTGCGCGCACCACCAGCAGATTACTGTGAAGGTATTTCCTGTACAGGTGCACGTCCTCGCCGCCCCAGCCTTTAATATCCACATCGAAACCACCTGCAAGAACAGGAGATAGTTGAAGAAGTGAAAAGCAGTTTGAAACAGTATAAAGGTTTAAGATAAGTAGTGATAAAACTGATAAAACTCAATCCCTCAATGTTGGTGTGATGCTCAAATAGTTCCAATCTTTCTCAGGATATTAAATAATTAGCAAAATAAAAAAAAGTTAATAATGAAAGTCTATTATTAAAACAATTAGGCTTGTTCAGTCTGGAGTCTGATACAGCTGCACCATGGACAGTTATTTTAAGAGCTGGTGAACATACACTGTAAAAATGTTGTAGTAGTGTAAATCTACAGTAAATCTGTTAATGTTTTTATTTATTTCATATCTGGTTGCATTGTTTCTAAGGGTCAGACTGAAATAGCTTCTTAGTAAAACATTACTGTTTTTGTGTGTCTGTATATTTGTGTGTTCATTCTGTAACTGGATGGCTGCAATTTCCTTGTGCATTGTATTTATAACATAATGTAGCTTTTGTATGTGTTTAATTGTGTGTAAAAATGGAGTATTGAATTTCTTTGCAGCACATGCACTTTGTAGACTGTCTGCATTCAGTGTATTTCCTGGAACACACACACACACACACACTGAGGTAACAAATCAGCCCTTGTTGTTGTATGAACTGATGTTATACATGTCCAGACATTTAATCGATTAACTCATGGAAACTCATGGGATCTGATTCTCACAGGTAGAGCTGTTGTTTTTATCTCTGTCATCTGATGATTCATGCTGTTTTATTTTTGCATAGAGCAAAATGAGTTTGACGTGTTTTTATACATGAACTATACGCATTTTAAGCCACCTTTGTTTTTAAAGCTGCACACTGTATCTTTTTTATTAAAATAAACAAAAAACAGTTATTAAGCAAGTACATAGATCAGAGTTTAAAAGTGTCTCCCTACCTTATACCCTGATTTGCAACGGTAAGTTTATAATTATTAATTTTTTATTTTAGCTGCCAGGTAAGATTTTACGGGAAATATCATTTTGTCTTTAACACAGGTAAATATAAGTACTTAAAGTAACTTGCAATGTTATGTTACAAACAGAGGTGGCGATAGAGAGGCAAAAATGTCAAATTGCAGATTTAGATACCGTTATAAAAAAATGCAAAAATGCAGCAGATATATTAAACACTTTATTTCTAATTTGTTAAATAATGTTTAGCACAGTTACCATAAATTACATCAACTTGATTGAGAATTTTAAGTTTTATAGACATTTTACCTATATTGATGAAATCTGACCGGTATTGGCAGGTCATTCCAAAGCCAAAGTCCCTCCAAAAGCCAGTGTCTTTCTTAATAATCTGCATCAAAACACAGAAGTTTGAACACAGAGGTACACTGGCAATTGGTCTTATGTTATCTGTGTTATCTGTGTTAACACATTCAGAATCTCAATGCCAAACATTTGTAATGACTGTGTATTTCATCACAACACTGCAATTAATCACATTAAACTTGATAAACAATTTTAATCTCTTTATGAATATAAGCTGCATTACCAGCTGCTGTTCCACAGGGGGAATGTGATCATGGCCGCCATAGATTACAGCTGGATTGTACTGACTGAACAGAACTGGGTAAAACACTTTCTTTCCTACAACAGAGAAGAAAAACAACACAATCTTATACTGTAGCTTGCTATGCATCAGTAAGCAAAGTACAGTACAGTACATTGATGAATTAGAACTGGTCATATATTGTTGTTTAAAGCACTTTATCATTATCAATTATCTTCTCCCACATACATATACACAGTAGTTACACATGTAGGTAGCATTTAAGGACAATGTATATGCATTTGTGCTGCTTTCTAAGATCATCTCTTTTTAACTTCTTTTGGCAAAATAATAGGACCGAATGTATCCTTGGTGGAAAAAAATACCCATAATGCATTGTATTCAGTGCTTTACTTGCTCATAGTTTAAAAGTTTTCCCTTACCAGGTTGGGCATTCAAGCGGCATGTGTTGAGGAAGTCGGCTGTAAAGAAGATGTCCACGTCACAGAAGAAGAGCAGGACATTCCCTCCCTTCCAAGCGCGGGCACCCACGTCCAGCCCTCGACCCCTGGAAAACTCCTCGTTCAGCTGAATCAGCGTAAAGTTACGGAAGTTCAGCTCCCTGCACAACCAGACACAAGAACATGACTCTCTGGACTGCATGCTTGTTGATAGCTTCAAAATTCAGAACAGAATTACAGTGTAAAATAAAAACAGATCTTTCTCTTTTTCTAGCTATTTTGATGGCAGAGGAGCAGGAAACAGGTCTGAGAAATGTGGACGATGCTGCCAGTCACTTTGAGCACCACTTAAAAAATACTAGAAATAAAAGCCATAATTTCTTCATTTTTTTTCTTAGGTTTTAGTTGATTATTATATTCTAGCAAGGCAGAACATAAAATGATGATTTGTCTTTGGTATCTTTAAACATTTGGTATATTTGGGGTTATGCATATGGTGATGAGGTTAGAACACAGCTGTCAATCAAAGGAAATGGCATGAGTACCATTTCCTGATTACATTTTCTCTGTAGCGACATGTGTTATGTTTTGGTGTCTGTTTTGCAAAGAAATGGAGATGTGTCAGGTATGAATTTTATAGAGTGACATGCATCAGTCCTCATTGAATAAAGAGAATAACTGATATATATGGCCAGGGCTGGGTGTGATCAATCTGTCTGTCTGTCTGTCTGTACATATACACACATATATATAAAACAGACAACATGTAGGTAATACTTACTATTTTATCTATACAGTTCTGTTACTGAATGGTGTTATTGAAAGGTGTTAACCAAATCTGTTTACAAAAAAGAGGCCATTTACAAATGTATTCAGTTTGATAGCACACAAAAAGGTTTGAAAAATAACTGATATCTTTACATTTTCTGAACAAGTGTGTGGTGTGCCTGCCCATATTAAACTCACTACATAATTTTAGGTTGCTGTGTTGTGGGTGGTTGCCAGGTCCTTATTATGTGGTTGCAAAGGTTTTCTTGTGGTTGCTGAGTGGTTTCAGCTCTTTGCTACAGAGTTGCCGGACACCTGGGTGGAAACTGGCCAGATGGCTGCTGGGAGGTTGCTAGAGTGCTTACTGGTCCAAAATTAAACAGCCCATCCCCAAATCAATGATACTCTGACTAGGGGATATGACTAGGGTCTACAATGTAAATCTACTGATTTCACCCACCAGGGCACAATTGTAAAGAAATAAGCATATCTCTTTAAAAATTAGGGTAAGGGGTTTGCTCTTAATATGAGCCAAAGCAATAGTTCTGTAACAAATTTCTAATTAATAAACTTAATTAGAACGTCTAATTAATAAAGTTTAAAAAAGAAAAAACACAACGTATTAGTCTGTGATTTACATCACTGTTAAAAGACAAAGGTCACAGGTCCTTTCATGTATTGCTGCTCTAAAACTCAATTTTCCCCTCTATTTAAATTGGCTGCAATAATGTTATTCAATTTTTAATAAGGACACAGAAAGTCATAAAAGACAGTCATCAACAAGCAGCACAATGCTGGTGCCACAACCTTGTAAACACAAGAAATAACCATGAACATGATTTGCTCTTATATAGTTTTCCTGTAGCTCAACCAGTAGGGCATTGCACGTGCTATGGGTTTGACAAATGCATTATATATTTTATATGTAACGTACATTTAAATGTGGCTGTGATGTTATTATTACACCAGTTAAAAAATAGGGCAGTGTGTCTAAGATAAAAAAAACACCCACTTTCTCTTACCATAATTAATGCACACAAACATTTCTGCAACCCGAGGTTTTTTTTCATGTGAAATACATTTCACAGCAGTAATTCCTCAACATAGGTGACAAAATATGCTCAAAAGCCACTTGTCTGTACAAATTTAGAGCAGTTATATATAGTAAACAAACAGGATTTTAGTCACATCTGCAGAACGGATTTGGAAAAAAGCCTGAAGCATTTCAGTTTGGAAGCATGTGAGATTCAATTTGCCATTGGGCAAATAAAAAGACTGCAAATATTTTTTTGTTTGATAATGGTTTGTTTTGTCAGTTGACTCATTGCATATTTCTATCTTACTTCAGGCTAATGTGTAATATCAAACACACACTGTATTAATGAGGACATCTCATAGACTTCCATTGTTTTTATACCAAGCTAATGACATTTTCTGTCCCCTAACCATCAGTGGATGTAAAAGCATCATTTGGTCGATTTATACGCTTTTCTTTTATCAGTAAGGGAAACCTTAAATGTCTTCAGCAGGCATTAAAAAGACATTTTTTAAGTAAAGGCATTTTTAAAAGTTGTAAATAATATTCAAGCCTAAGCTTCATGGACCCTGGAGCCATGATTTCAGGAACTAAACAAGCTCTCAGATTTACAGTTCCCATAACCGTCCCGTTTCTAGTTAAAGCACTATAACCCCCCCATGAACCACTTAACAGAAAAAAACAGGTAATTAAGTATCAAGTAGCTCATTATGCCTCTATCTGAAGTTTAATGGTGGTTATATCATTATGAGTAAGCACAGAACATCAATATTCACATAAACCAGCTGTCCTGGTTGCCTGTATAATGCAGACACACTCTCCCCTCCTCCCCATCTCCAATAAACACAAATTATTCATGTGTATTGATTCACATTTCCCTGCAAACAGACACAGACGCCTAATCAAACCTACTTTGCTCTGTGATCCCAACATGTCCCATAAAACAGACACAACAGACTGTGTGTCGTTTGAATAGCGAAAAGTCAGGCAGTGATGACATAAGATCATAAAAGCTGCATGTTGATGACAGTGAGGAGGCTTTTAACTGAGGCTACTGACCTCAGACAACTTCAAATTCTAGATCTTCAGATCTAGAGATACATATTGACTGGCAGATGTTCTCAAAGTTACAAAAATTACAGCTCCATGCTATTTCAACACCAATGCGGTCAATCCATTCAGAGATAATAGATTTAAACACAGGCTTTTAGGATTGGAACATTTTGTGGCTATTATATGATTAGAGCTTGGCTAACAGGTCGACTAACAAAGTCTAAACTGCAGAGGAGAGCTATTTATTAGCATTCCCACTCATTGCAACTCATTTAGCCAATCACCTGAGCCATATATGTCATGTGATTAATCACTCATATTTCTGTATTATGCTTCATTGCAGCAGACAGAGAAAACATGAGTTTGGTTCACACTGAGCCCCCCAAACAAAAAGCTCCACATTAGAACAGCTGCACATATTCTCTCATTTTTGTATGCTGGAAGCAAGCAATGCATCATAAAAACTATAAAAAAACTATAATACTATAATAAGACTGTTTCCCATTAAAATCCAAATGTCTGTAGAGTAGACAGGTGTGAGGATTAGGTGACATACGCACTGAGGGGCGACAGACACTGTCGGTGATGTGATGTGTCTGTTTTTAGCAAAGAAGTTAAGCAGAGTTCAGCTTCATGCATAGAGCAGTGTCTGCAGTCGAGCGTGGGCAAGCTCAAGTAATAATAACTGTGAGCAATTTTACTGTTTTATATGCTTAAAATACCTAAATAAAAAGCATACATGGAAAATCAGAAATTGTGTGTGTTCCAATTGAATTTGATACATTTATAATCATTAATCTCATGTATGATATAATATATTTTTGTAATTTGTATATTGATGTTGTCTCATTCAGAATGTTAAGGCTGTTGCAAAAGGTAAGCAATTTAATTAGGCTGCCTCATAAATTACCCATGATGCATCCAAGCTCAGTAAACGTCCCTTATGACAAAAGCATCACATCACACTGCTTGCAGTGTAGACACAGTTTGAGAGTCATAAAAGGTTCATGTAACCCTAATGATTGCTGAACTAATATTTGAAATAATACTTGGTCGACGATGGTCTTGTGCAAAAACCAAGTGTACCAAATGTTAAGTAGCTTTTTTGTGGGTTAGATACTTTTAGTATCTAAGTATCTTCACTGAAATGGAAAAAATTCATGTTATTTCCGGGCTCAAGAAGTATGTGAGCAGTTGCCTAATTTTAATGTCTTCAAGAAATCCAGATACAAACATTCAGGACTGCTGGGAATTTTAAACAATTAGTTTAAGACTTTCTGAAGGAATGAATAATCAGGAAATTGTGAGAAATCCACTTAGACCGAAGTACAGAAGGGAACTAAGCTCCCTTGATTTCTGTACCACAGAGAAGCCAATGAATTCCCACAGAAGGAACAAGGACAGCGCTGATTATCAGCCCTCCCCTTCCGGAAAACTGTAAGACCATGATTGCTTCTCTCTTTGTCAAACAAATCCTTTCAAAAAGCTGTTCTACTATTGAACGCAGTGCAGAAAATCTCCTGCTCGCCTAACACAGATCTGGAAACTATATGTTTATGGATGCATTTTAATATTTCTGCATCAACAAAAAGCACTTTCTTCCTTTCAATTGACAAATGTCAGTTATCCACTGCAATGCAGAGAGCTATCCAGCATGAGTCTGGCTGAATTCCAGGCAGTGAACTGCTCCACTGATTTCATCTGCCTCTGGGCTGAATCCGGAGCGACCTGTTATTTTTACACTGACTGGAGGTCAGAGCGACTGGAACTCATAATACTGCTAATAGAGACTAATAGTGCAGAATCTCTGACCTTCAATCTGTAATATAATATAATATAATATAATATAATATAATATAATATAATATAATATAATATAATATAATATAATATAATATAATATAATATAATATAATATAATAGATAAACTTTAACAAAAAGAGTACTCAGAGACTCTTTGGATCTAAGTGTTGCTCACTACATCATTATCTTTTATTAAAAAAAAAAACAGTTCAGCATTTTAATATATTTATATATCAAAGAACTTATTTATGCATCCAAGTTTCCAGACGTTCAGATAGCAGAGGCTGGGACTGGTAATGAGTCACATGATTTCTCCTTTGATCTGATAAATATGAAGACCACAGCTACTACCCACAATGCAATGGGGCAGAGATTACTGGAAGGAACTTGTGACACCTTTTTGGTTCTGTTTTCCTGTAAATTTCACAGCGCTAACCTCAACCTTACCTGCTCCTAACTGCTACTTTGCGCAGACAAACACACTTTCATGCACACACACACACATACACACAGATTCTGTACCTCGATGTGTTCTCTAAAGTTCCTTTGACTTCATTCATCTGGTCCTTTCCAAAGTAAACCACGGTAAGGTGCACCCGCCCGTCCTGCCTCACACACACCTCTCTGTGAAAATGCACAGTATTAGAAACACACAGACAGAGATAAACACTGAGGTCAGCACTCAGCTGGTCATCTCCAGTTGCACCAACACAACAGGGATATGTGAACTATTTTTGTTGACTTAAAAAATGTCTGAAAGAAAACCAAACAAATATGACAAACATGATCAGTGATGCATTATCCTGACAGATATCCAAAGCACTTTCTCATGAAAGCAATTAATTAATCATAAATGAGACATCATTACTATGATGCTGATATATTTTATTACTACAGCAAAACCTGCAATGCATTGTGGGTAAAGCATATAGGTCTGTTCTAAAACCTAGTAAGCTGCCTATCTAGATAGTATTCAGGGCATTGAAGCCACACCCTTAACATAAAGAGTGTTCCAAATGAAAGGTATAATTATGTTACCTTTTAAGATACTTTTTAATGCTAAATACTAAGGCAGCATAGTACATTTTTGTTCCATGTGAATGCTATCTCAGAAGGCAGCTGTCTGCATAGACAGTACACCACAAGACAGCCATCTAGGTTACAAAACAGAGTGGTGATGACACTATTGCAGATTTTGCTTCAGCCAATATTACCCCAATGGGCACAGTGAGTGTAACACACAAAGACTGCAGCCCTGGTGTGAAATTCCAGATACATTCTGATAGATGTGTTACAAATGTTTCAGACTGATGCACATCATGATTTGTTTCATCTATTTGTGTATAATACACAGCAAACACAAGGCTGGTCAATCTTCAGAGACACTTTATGCCTAGAATGACATGGTGATTTCTGTTGGTTAGTTGAAGAATTGTGGCTAAATTTACCTGTCAGATCGAGAGTTAATTCAGAATGAATGCTAGCAGGTTTTATACCATTAGAGCTTGCAAAAAAGTCACAAAAAAGCACATGCAAACAAGAAACATATAAAAGGAAGTATTAACTTCTGCACAATCAGTGGTACCAAACAGAACCGTAATCTTTGAGTGGCATTTTTCAGGGGTTAGAGTGAGACAACTTTACAACATTGTCTCATCCAGTAGCTTGAGTTTGGAGATGATCTGTTGGTCCAAACAACAGAAAATTGGGCAACCCAGTTTCAAAACTCATTAACATACAAAATAAGCCATTATTATTGCAATTATGTAAGGCATCTTTTTATTATTATTTTGAAGGTTCTGTTGACATAAAGTTGGCTATATCTCAGAGTCTGACCTTTCCTGTCTCTGAAATGAGAATGAGGTTGAAAGGTTTACTCAGTAACTCAATTCACTCTATATCATTCAAACACTGTCTGACGACACTTACTAAAAAGACAGAAAATAGATGTAAAATAGCCTGTACCACATGGTTCCAGAGGTTACAGGAAACTTTACTGAAAAAGAAAATATTTTCTTTGCTAAAAAATAGTGAAAGGAGGCCCATAACCTTCAGAAAATGTTAACTTCAACAGGTCAAATTGTCAATCTCGAGAACTCAAACTAAATAACATTTGAACTTATTTTTTTTTTAGTCACTTTTAAAAGTTTGCTACCAAAATATGGGACATTTTTAAAAATCGTTTAAACTATCATTAACCAATCATGCAGTTACACTAACGTATATAAAGTGTGGACACAGTTAAATATAATGTTTTTAGGTAGGTAAAATAAGTAATAGAAAAAGACGTGTGAATACAAGAAAGAGCAAAATAGGTTTCAGAAGATGATAAAGAACAAATAAAAACATTATACCTGAAGTTGTGCATAAACTGTCTGAATTTGTCGGCTCTCTGGGACAAAGGCACCACGATGTTAATGGGCATGTTAGCCGTCTCCACAAGCTCACTTTTTACTTTCATGAGGGGGCCGAAAGGCCGGAAGAGAACCAGTCTGCGATACTCCTGCTTCTGCTCGCTGCGGAAGGTCAGTTCATACAGAGTGCCCTTGTCCTTCTCTGTGCGGGCGATACCTGCAGCCGGGAGACCAGATTGAGAACCATTTTTCCCAAACACCCACGTGTACATACACACACAAACTGTTCAGAAATGAAGTAAAATAAAACTCAAGGACAAACAGAACATAGATGGACACACTAACGTACAAACAAATATACACAAAAAACCCTTTACCAATCTTCACACGACTTAGAAAAATTGATTTGACATGTCTTTAATTTAATTTAAATGTCTTTGTTGTTTCTCCTACTCAGCAGTGAGTCTCAATCGAATGGTGACTTTAATTGACTTTAACTAAAGTCAATGGTGAAGTTATTCAAATCTCCCATTTCTCAGATTGTTCATTCTCTAAACTTTCAAATGAGATCTTGACACAGATCTCAAAGCTTGCTCAGATGTGCCAGGACACCAATCAAAAGTACAAGATTTCAATATTTCTCATCAAATTATTCCTTAGATCTTATTATATTGATATTGCTTGAATCTTAAATTTGAGTCTGAGCAGATTTTGAGATAAGAGGGGCACCAGAGCGTCTGAGATTCTGCTCACAGGCCCCAGGCCATGAAAGCATCTGGAAGGTGGTCACGCATGGAGAGTGTGATAAACAGGATTTCACCGAATACTTTTATGTTCATATGAATGCAAAACATTCATAAAGTGATTCAGATCAGAGAGATGTGAACCGTGCAACATCAAATGTTCTATTGTTCAGCATCTGTATCAGTGTTTGGCTTTTGATAGAGCTATAAAAAGCACAATGACTCTTGTTTGGAGAGAAAAAAGGCTTATGAAAGGTTCGCATGAAACCTTCCCATTCTGATCAAGTTAGCTGGCTTTGAGGCAACAAAAACATTCTCAGCTTCATGCTTAATTAGCTTTGGTAGCACAAATTACTGGTTGTGACACTGTATTATGATCTACAGTAGAAAATATGTAGATGTAACAGTGAATTAGTATCAGATTTATGGGCAAGGCCTTAGACTGAATAAAGTAAAATTAATAAAGACCATCTGTCTGTCTGACTGTCTGTGTCTGTCAATAGAAGCAAGAACCATTCATTTGTTTTGTATATCCAGTATCTTCCATTCAACACACGTAATGTTTAGATGTGTGATCTGAATTCATACATACTAGGACAAATGTGGCCTGATTCCCTGAGTCCACCTCACAAAACTAGCAGTGAAAATGAAATAAAATGAGAGAAATAAAAAGCAGCAGTAATCAGCACAACAAAATCAGTGACAGAACACTGATCACATTATCTCTGTAAAGTTGCCCTGTTAGCATTAAGTAGAATATTCGTCTGTCCCCGAACAAGACAGTGGCACCACAAAATTGGCCTGGGTAAAGAAAAAATACAGTTATCCAAAACAGATAAAACCAGAGAGATACCTCCCAAGAGATGGGTGGGGAGTTATTTTGTGGGTAGAAAGATATGCTTTCTGTAAACATTCTTGACTGATGGTTACGTTTCCTGCGTTTTTTATGAGGAAATATTTTTAGAATGTTAGCAACATTATTCCTTATCCGGTCTTGCTCAGTGTTAGCTGAGTAAGGCTGAGTAAATTGACATTGCGTCTGGACACTGAGTTGTAAGTTTTAGGGCAGACATGAGTGTGTAGCCTCACTCAGCCTTTGCTTGGCTGTCGTTGGATTCTTCACAAGCTCAATGGTTGGTGTAATTAGAGCAGGTCTATTTAATTATGCAGGAAAATAGGAGCTTTAAGCAGGCTCAAATTGACATGTTCTACTTAGAGGTGCCAGAAAAATGTTTCCCAATGTATTATTAATGATAATGTTTTTACCTCTCTGGAAAAGGTATTTTGATGAGACTAAGACTCCAGTCATATCATTGGCTGAACATTCTGATCTGCTTCTGGGTACTCAAATGAATTATGGGTAACTGATATGCCTGCAAATAGGGTCACTGGTACATAGGTAAATAGGTTACTGGTTTCAGGTGAAAAAATTCCAATGCATGTGATGTGTTGCCTCAGAAATAATGTTTAGCTCCGCCCCTTTCACTACGTGGAAAAGCTGCAACCATTGAAAGCATAAAATGTTCAATGTTCCACACTTAGATTGCTACCTAGATGCTTTTTAAAAAGTTTATATATATATATATATGCAAGTTGCGCCATGACCCTTATTTCTAACATTTCAGTTTTAAGTGTTGAGAAACCGTTGAGTAAAAGCTGCATAGCAACATGAATAATGCATTTCCTGCAAAGTCTATAACCACAGAGATGCGTCACTTTTTCTCTAGAGGAATGGGAGAGATGACACAGCTCTCAATTTAAAACAGCTGTGTTTATTTCCTGTAGTCACCAGAGCCCACAGACCATTATCACAGGATATCCTTGCTTTAGTGTGTTAGCATGCTACTGCAGGATGGTCTATTGTTTAGCTCATTTGGTTATGAGGATGCAAGAGACGGTGGAAAACAAACTTTTGTACATTGCTTTAAACCCTCCTACCACCCATATTCATTGTTCAGATAAACTTACGCTACTGGTTGATTCAGAAGCTTCTCAAATAATCAATAATGCAAGTGTTTCCTTATAATGCAGGCAGCCATTTTTAAGTAGCAGATGCTAATATTTAATTTCTGTTGATTGTGTCATTGGTCTTCTTACCTTCTATAAAATCAGATGGTGTGTAGACTTTGCTTGCTTTTGTGTTGTCTCCTGCCTGCTTTGGTGCATTGAGGGCATGTAGCGCACTCTCCACCACCTCCCCCAGCTCGTCTCTGCGGTCCTTCCGCACGGGCTTCTCCTCAGGGTGTCTGGTCAACCCCATTTCTAGCTGGTAGACACGCTGTAGAGTAAAGCTTTCAAATGGCACTACGGCGTACTCGCTCGGAAGCCGTACGCCAGCATATACCTCAGCCCGGTTTAGCTGGCTGCGCAGGAACTCCTGGAGGTCGCTACGACTGTGGTCATCAATGACGTCGCCCCTCGTGCCCCTTCCAGCAGTCTTCTCCAAAGAGTTCTGCATGCCCTTGAGTTGTTCACTGCGTTCTTGGAGAGCTTCTTTGAGTTGAGCGATTTGTTTTTTTAAGCTGGCAATATGCTGTCTGTGCTGTTCTTCTCGCTCTTGTAGTAGAGCCTGGAACCCTTCTCGTCCAAATGGGCCAATGGGGGCACTTCCAACTCCACCTGGTTTGCTTGGACCACCTGCCATCCCCAGACCTCCAGCCCTGGTTAGGGGTAGCCCAGCCATGGGCTCATCAGCGTGGGGGCTGCAGGTGATGACATAGAGAAGAGAAAGACAACAGCACACCACCACTAACAGAACACCCACACGTGACAGCCAGGTCAGCAAACCCCTACGCAGCATCACTGATAACCTTAACAAGAAGGTGGGCAGGATGACGTAGTTCAAAAAAGTTGGGGCATCTCTGCGAATCATTAAAAACAAGACCCAAAGATCAGCTAAAAGACGCCTACACCTGTAGTAATTTTTTGAACTTTAATATCAAGAGGTAGAACTGTTTGTTTTGTCTGTCAACTAAAGTATTGTATTTCCCAGCAGTAGCACACAAAGCAATATTTGTCCAAAACTACCGTCTATTCCCAATTCACCCTTTCTTTAAACTGCAGCCTGGTTTCTTATCCACATACTTGTTCATGGGTCAAGTTACGACCACTTCCTCCTCTTCAAGGACATATTAGTTCTCTGTCTAGTCAAATGAACCATTGGACCAATTCAGCTGTGACACACACATATCTCTGTCTGGTGAAAATTGCTTATTCTTCTTGGAGGTAGCGTGACAGACCCTTGAGAGAATGTCTGGAATGGATGCACCATTCTACAGTGCCCCAGATGACCCAATGTGGAAAAACAGTCATTGAATAAGGTTTAGCCATTAGATCTCCATTGCTGTGGTCCATAAGCTGCTGTTCAAAGCAACTTTGGGGGCTTTTTATTTCCTATTTATTTCTCCAACTTAATTTAACTGCCCAGTGTTGTTGAAAAGACATTTTTCCAGGACTTTAATGGTACTAGCGAGTGATTAGCACATTGTTTCCCATTGAGTATTTAGCCATTCTGTTGTTTCAAATCTTTTCACAGTCTTCTGCATGACTCTGATCTTCAGAAATCCATCTAGAAAGAGCAGAGAAAAGATTACACTGATTACATTCTGTAAAACCAAAACCACTAAAGACAAACGTCTCAGAAGTTCACCTGTATGTTAATTAGCTATTGTGTATGTAAAGCAGCCTGGTTTCAAAGTACAGTACATTATTCCACTTGGTAGCTTGACATTATCATAATACTGAATAGTCAAAATCGAAATATGACAAAAAATATGTCATGATGATGAGTAGTAATGAGGGCACAGGGTTCAAGTCAGTCTTTCTTGTTTTCACAAACACCATGTTTATGTTAAAATGACCTAAAGGTCTAAATTCAAGACCTGCACAGCCAAGCAAAGCATTCTGGGAAGCCTCCAGAGCCAAGTAACAGTGCTGTCAGTGATGTGTGAAAATAAGAGATTTGTGTTAAAAGCGGCCTCATGGGAACACGTTCTGCAACGCACACAGCCTCACTGTAAGTCTGAGCAAACACACACAAGAGCAGAGCATTCATAGACGCACACACATGCAACAGCACACATATGCAAACAGTCACAAACACGTTTTTCTGTGATCACAGGCACACACAAGAACACTGTGTTAACAGGATAGAAAGATGCTGTGGTAAAAGATAGAAAGTGAAAAAAGCAGATGTGTGAGGGCTTCTAAAAATCAGTGTGTTTGTGTGTGTGTTGACTCACCACACAATTAGCTCCTTTACAGGTTAGTGGGAGGCATGATTTAATGAAAGGATTAGTTATGTTAGCCGTGAATACTGAACTGTATCAGGAAGACTTGGCTAAAGTCCAGTGCTGGGAAGGGGAATCTCTATTAGTCTGAAACAAGATACACTCACTCGTTTATACACTCACGTTTTGATTTAATCACTTATTCACTTGAATATTTACATGCAATCTCTCATTTATTAACTTCAGACACTCATTTACTCATTCAGTTATTCTTATTCATTCACATGTTCAACTGAATTCACTCACTCACACACTCACTCACTCACTCACCCAGTGCAAATCTGATGAGTGAATCAATGTCTAACAAAGTAACTATTTTGCTGATCAACAACAGCAACTGTTCCTGAAAAATCAAGTGCAGATTTTATAAGATACTGCAACTTTGTCACAGGGTGAAGATTAAACAGGACGCATCTTTTCATTCTCTTTCTCTCTATCAATCACTCATGTAAGAGCTCAAACAGAAGTGAGGGAAAAGACCACGTTACTCTGTTCCAGCTCGCTCACACTGCCGGCAGGATGACCACAGCGCTCGACTGCCAGCAATTCATTCTGCCTGCTGTGCCCATACTATACAACACCAGAGCCAAGACCACAGACCAAACGCACGGCTGAACAAAAGTGAAGAAATTCTGGGTAGAGACCTGATGAGAATGAGAAACTTAAAACAATGAAGTCCTGCTGTTAAGCTTTGATTTGCCATCACCAGTTTGTTCTAAAGACATTCCTGTTTTGTTATAATGCAACTCAACTGCAATAATGAACTGAATGCCTTCCTGAGAAGTCTGGAATAATAAAGGAACAGCTCACCCAAAAATATCAAAATTCTGTCATTTTTTACCTTCATAAAGTTCCAAACCTGTATACATTACAATACAACAACTGTTCAACATGGTGAAGGTAAAGATTATCAGTGAATAATACAAGTTTTAAAAGTTTCCACTATTGTGTTCCAGATAATAAACAGCACCACATGGGTTTGGGACAACATAAGGGTAAGTGTGTAATTTTCATTTTGGGTGAACTGTTCCTTTAAGATCCTCCAAAAGGCTAAATGAAAAAACATCTTGAGTTGCTTTCTTCCTACAGTTTTCTGACACCATCCTCAACATATTCAATCGGTGTAAAAGCTCCTGTGTGTTTACAGGAATCGTTCTGTTTGCAAACCAAGCAAATTTACATTAGTTCAATTACTTTCACAAGCTCTGATCTGCAGACTCAGCTGCAGTTATACTATCTGGCGCTGCTGTGCAGTCAGGAAATGATGTGTTTTTTCCTCCTTTTGCATTTTTCACTTTCAGTGGCTTCTGCTGACCCTTGTGCCTGACTGCAGCAAGTTTTTCAAACCGTGTTTTTCACACATCCAATATCAAAATATAATATTCACTATTTAACTAAGAGGTGCTTAACATTTTTTCCTTTCTGTAATTCGATTTTAAATCATTTAAAAATAACTTTTTGTTTTCTTTACCATTTAAAAAAGCAGTGGCTGGCTGTGCAAAACTTGCCACCATAATGCTACGCTGTGTTGGGTGGTTGCCAAGGTGTTGCTATGCAATTGCTAAGGTGTTCTTAGTTGTTTAAAAGGTATTGCTATGCAGTTGCTAGGGTGTTCTGAGTGGTTCATATTGTGTTGCTTTGTGGTCTTTACTCCCCCAGTCCTATGAAATGATTGGTTTCCTTCTTCAATTTCAGTCTATGGGATTTTTTTCTACCTATTTATTCATCCACCAGTCAAATATTGTAGGCCTGGATACTTACAAAAGTAATGCTACACCCCTCCTCAACAAATCCCTAACTCTACATATGAGCAATAAAAACATGCATTTGCGTTGAATGAATGGTTATATAGAGACCTCAACTACAAACAAAACATCTGCATTTGTTTTCTGGCATGAGGGTATAAGAATAGTCTCTACAGCCTGGCAGAAAAACTCTAAACATGCTCCTCACAGCTGCTCTTTAACTTCGCTCCTAATGAAACCACTTCCTGTGTTCACAGGGCATATCAGACATCCACTTCCTGTTGGTCCCTCATTAAATGGGACAGCAGCAGCTTCATGTCCGTATCTCTGTGAAAGTAGAGCTTGCGTCATCAAACACACGTCTGATGCATACAGAAATCAGTGAAGAACAAAAAGAAGCTTCATATTTTTGGCTCATAAATAAATGATCTATAAACCAGCACCATCGCTTTCCTTTCAACCGTCAATGCTTATATTAAATAATAGATGCCTTCAACATTGTGATTACATAACCGAGCAATACCGCAGAATCGCAATGATGTTGTCTATATTCAACACACAGCCAGGGCTTGGTGTTTTTTCATCTGTTTCTGCTGTTCTTCTGATGAAAGAAGACATCATCATACCCTTGAGGTTTTGAGAGATGTCTTTGAAGAGTAACTGTCTGAACCGGCTAATTTAACAAGGTGGGATATCCGGATGAGGAGAGAGAGTCCACAAGCGCCAAGCCGAGTCAAGCCCTGCTGCTTTACTACTGCATTAGAGGGAGCACAGCAGAGAAAGCAATTCCAGGTGTTGCTCATGTTCTGTTCATGGAAAAACACAGTGGGGAGAGAGAGTTTGAAGAGATGGAAGGAAAATAATGGGAAAAACAGGGAACAAGGAAGGGGTAGAAATAGAAAGAGCTCTTTGATGTCCTTTTGGGCCTCAGGTGATTCTCTGATGAATGTTGAATATGAATATGATGAATGTTGCATCATACCCAACCCAGATCTTACCCACCATCTGGCCTGCCTTAAAAAGGTTAGTTCACCCAAAAATGGACTCTTCTTCCTGCAGTCCAAACCTGTTTGCTTTTCAATCTTGGGTGGAACGCAAGAGGAGAAACTCTGAACAATGTTGACGCTGGTCTTGTTCTCATGCATTAAAACTGAATGCGGACTGAGGTTGTCAACATCTCCTTTTGTGCTCAATGGAAGAAAATTATGAAAGAAAACAAAGAGTTTGAAACAGCATGTGAGTGAGGGCGACTAAATGATGACAGACATTTAAATTGTGGGTGAACTATATTTTTAAGGTCAAAATGAAACAGTATTCACAATCCAGCAAGGCAGCAATGCATGTATAATTCTTAAAAAATGCAATGCAATCCCATAATGCATTGTGAAGAGCTTGGAAAATTCAAAATGGTGGAGAAAATGATAAAAATATATATTTATTCAATACCAAAAGATATCTATGAAAACACTTTAGTCTAATAAAAATGTAATACTTTACCCATATATAATATTCACATTCTGGTGCCGTTAGCTTAACAACATGCTAATGTCAAATTCTATCAACATCAAAATAAGTCAAGAAGCCAACACAAAACAAACCAGGCCTCTAAACTCAACGCCATAAAAACATGCCACAGTCTCTCAGTCTGTCACAATATCAGCACCTTCAGCTTAACGTTCCTAAAACCCAACTGCCTCAAATCAAAACATTTTATATTTAAAATGTCATTCAAAAAAGTGAATAATACACCCTGAAAACATTCTTTGAATGAGACTTGACAATGTTGATTAATATGTTATTCTGAAATAAGCCACAAGTGTTTTTAAACATACAGTATAATGAATCTCTGTATGCATGAAAAGAAAAGCTTCAAACAGCAGCTTTAATGGTGTGTGTGGAAGGATTCATTGGGAACAGGGTGTGAAACTGTCTGGCATGACTGTTGACAGGTCATGATTCACCATGTAGCCACACACTATTTTCCCACATTTGTGCTGTAATTCCATGTGTTCAACTTCAAACCCGGAGAAATGTACTCAACTCTGAAATCTGGTTAAAACACAAATATGCTCTTAAACAGAGCTGTAGGGTTCTGAACATCCAGACTATTTGTCCAACAAGTGATTCGTGACTCAGCCAGAGGACAGTTCAAACAATGGACTGGAATCCACAAACCACTCCACAACACAAACAATGGCTGTTTTGAAGAGCACACCAGTTCCGCAATATGTAGATTGCATACTATGTACAGTATGCAGAATTTCAGTATGCAGAAAATACCCGGATAACCTGTTACATTTGCCAAAATGTGAAATTTACAACAGCCCATAGGAAAGAAAAACCACTTCTTTAATATCTCAGTTATATCTAATAGCTCTTAGATAGCAATGAGATTGAATAGAGAGCACAAGGAAACTTTTGCTTAAGTCTCCAATGTCTCATAAATTTCCAATGAGAAAATAACCAAAAAGTACTGATATGTAAAAGAAACATAACTGAGATCTCCATCAAATTCCATGAGCTATGAAAGAGCAACCTGAGAAAAACAGTTCCTTTAGGAGAGCACACTCTGTAAAATACCCACAATGCAATGTGCTCGACTTTTCAGTTTCCCTGTGTAATGAAAAAAACAGAAGTATTTTAATTTAGAAACGTTAACCAAACTACTCGCCAAATTTTATATACAATATGTTAAAGTCATGTGAAAATAATGTAGCCTTTTTCTTTAAAAATGCATGTTGTATTCTGTTACATACTTTAAAAGCAGTATATTCAATAGGATATAATGTGCAGTATGTTGTAAGCAATACATTGGTATTCCACTCTGAACATAGCCTACCAGACAGTAATAAATGCTATTTTAAAAGTATGCATCAAAGCAATCACATTAAAAGGCTATGAATGTAAACTACATGTAATATTTATGAGCTATGCAGTGTAACGGAAAAGCCTGATTTTTAATTTTCTTCTCTGTATAAAAGCTTTGCAGTGTGTCTCAAGTGGCCAAATGCTCCTTTCAGCCCAAAACAGCAGGACTACTCATTGCCATAGAGATCACATAGTTAAGAACACCTAGTCGCCATAGCAATCATCAGCAGCGGGATGGTAAATCTGAAGTGATAGTTCAACG
>JAZGTK010006823.1:0-20226 GCA_036877625.1 Ambastaia sidthimunki | reverse complement strand
TGTTGCTTTGGATAAAAGGATCTGCCAAATGCTTAAATGTATTTTATTATTAAAGTAAACTTTTGTTAATACAATTTGTCACTTTTTCATTAGAATAGTGTTTCATAATGTGTGATTAAAAATTGCGAAGATAATTCCAAATTAAAGGTGACTGTTGAACACAGCTGATTTGTTAAGAGATTATGTATCCAAGATAACTAGAGAGCTAACTACAGCACTCTTACTAATATTATATCTTTAGCTGAAAGCAATTCCGTTTTGCAGCCATGCCAGCATCAATTGTTACTCAACTTGAACAGGTCAGGTTGTATAAATTTGGACCCATTTAACCCACTTCAAATGGTATTAAAGCATCTATGCTTTTGGTTGCGTGATAATGATGTATTCAGCTTGCAGTGTTCAGGGTCAGAGTGCTGATGAGCTGCCAGACTGTGCAGGAAAGTCCATTTCAGTGATGAGGCTAATCAACAGAAATCATCAGCCATCATCATCATCATTAACAGCAGAATAGCCTCTTCTTCAGCACAAACAAAAACAACAAATTATCAATCAAGACTGAAGGCTGAAAAGGAAGAGAAATTGATTTCTTTGGGTGCATGGGAGGGGAGGAGTCAACAGAGGCACAGACGTTAAAACATAAAAGTACCACTGATGTTTTTTATGACATTTTTAAAACAAACAAACAAAAATTGGTTCTTTCCACACTTACTTTGTGTGTTTTATTGTTGTCAGTGTTTTGTTGTAGATTTTCTAAGATGACTGATATTCATGTGTTAATGGAGGAATGGGTGGGTCAGCTGACAGTTTTTGTTCTCTGTAGGGAAAGTTCTAAAAAGTCTGAAGTTAAACTAACATATCACATACTGCTCCTGGTGTATAGAGATACAAAATATTCTAGCATTCGCAAAAAGGAGCTACTGGCAAAGTGGATAAAAAACAAAACAACAGTATTACTTTAAAATATTAATGTTAATTTGAAAAATTGGTAAGTTATTACTCTCATTAATGTTAATATCTGATGAGTAGAATGTGATAATGAGAGTAATTGTCTGTTTCATGTAATGTATCTTCATGTTTGTTAAGTGGAAGTCAAGACTTCTTTGCTGAAAAACTCATTTAGACAGCTATTAAAATCTGCAGATTCACACACATTTTAATGTGCATATGATAATACATAAGGGTATGAAAATTATGTAAATGATTGTAGGATTTATTCATAGTGCATCTGATGGTGTTTGTTAAGCGTCACCCATAACGGTGGTTTATAAACAACCAGACCAATCACTGAAGATGTCTGGAGCACACTGGCCTGATTAGAGTGTAAATGTTCAAAGGTCAAAAAATAAAAAACGAGCAATGTTGTGATTATTACCATACATTTGTTAATTAAATGTCAGGGTTTTAAATACCAATCAAGATAATATTCATTAAAGCTACACTTGCCTCTTTGCTAAAATAGTCAATACACGCATTTAAAACACAAAGGAGGTTTTATATTAACACTTGAATGAAATGCTCATTTTGATTTAATACATCTGGTTTGAGGACCAACAGTCACGACAATACCTTATCCAAGGCGAGTATCGACATTCCTGCCATTTTGAAGTTTGTGCTAAAAATATTCCTTGTCTTACTCTTAAATGTTTCCAACTCACTCTAACACAATTACTTATGATGTATATAATCTAGAAAAACCATTATACAAAATTATACAAAAAAAGTTTGTATAATTAGTCAACCAGTGCATGTTAGCCTGCCAAAACACAAGGATTGAATCTCATCATAAATGGAACCAACTGTCTCTTTTAAGATCTGTCATATCTGTCAGCAGGTAAGATTCCCGACCAGACTTGCTAATCAGCTAATGCTGCTGTCAGAGAAACAAGATCTTACTTGTGAAGAGCTCTCCTCCAAAACAATTCAACACTATTTCAGACAGCTGAGCATATTCAGATCAACGAAAGCTGTTGATGGTCTGCAGGCATCATCCTCATCATTAGATGAGTATTAAAACAGTCTTTGGGCTCTTTATCTGCATGTCGCGAGGCTGGTGGGAATCGATCATGACTGGATTGCAACACAGACTTTTCACAGTTGATTTATAAGTCCTACCAAAGTAATAAAAGGTGCCCACTCAACCATTTGAATCCAATTATCTTTCACAGAACGCTGTTGTTATCCAATTAAAACTCTTTCTGCTCATGAGAATTATAATAAGTTATTTTCTTGCTTTTGACAGAGGTGATTTATACTGAACAATGTACACCCTATGTTTAGAGTTGGTCTAGAATAGAAGAGTATGTCATACTGGGTGAAAAATGGGAACTTAAAGACTACAGGCTCCAAATGCAAAAAATCTAATTTCTATTCTGGGAGGGAAATAATCTGTTTAGCATGAAAAATGCCATCACAAACCAGCCGGGACGTTTAAGTGGTATGTGTTTTGAGTCATTGCTGCCTTTTAGGCGGTGAAAAAGGACGAATATGCAATAGATGTAACTTTCAAGATCTGGAATCATGAATTTTATTAAGCAATAGAAAATATACACCAGGGAAAATAGCTTCCTTTATGAGTTCAGATTTTTTTTTGCTCAATTTTAAACTTTTTCTTCAAAAATCAACTTCCTTCCACTTGAAGAGGCCAGTGAAAAACCACAGTCAAATATTTCCACAGCAAAACTGGATGACCAAAAAAGTCTTGACGGCAGATCCATTTGACCAGACACCAGGTAAACAACACACAACGTCTGGTTTACGAAACATGCACAGCCATTACGGGGTGTGCTGGTGGCCTTTCTCCTCAAAGAGTCTGGCCAGTATCTGTACCTCAGGGCCCCAGTTGTCTACCTCACTAAGTTCTAGTTCTGTCTGAGGTTCAGGCAGGTCCAGAGAACTGATGGAACCAGAAGGAGATCCGCGGCCCTCGTAAGCATATGTCTGAAGAGAATCGTATGGAGGCCCGCTCGTATCCCGATCAGCCTCAACCACTTTCAATTTTATCACCTCATGGATGTCCTCGTCTGGTAGAGTCAAAGAAGGGCTGAGAGCCTCTGTACTCAGCACCCTCCACACCTCCAGCTGAAGGTCTTTCCTCAACCTCATCTCCTCAGCTGCCGCGGGGTTCCTCAGTGCTACTATATCAAAGGCCTCCGTGTCTTCCTCACCTCCTCCCTCGTCATCGTACGTCACGACGTTCTCTCTAATATCCTCTGGCGAAAAAATCAGAGGCTCCTTTTTGCTCTTCTTACTTCGCAGAGTGACAAACAGGACCACGATAGCTACAAGAGAGAAGACACAAGCTCAGTTTGTTCATCCGTGTAAATGCGAATTAGCTTTACTGTTATCGTGAGTTTGCGATGTACAGCACACGGGTACAAATGAGGAACGCAATCATCTGCTCGCTGACATTTTAAAGCTTCTTCTTGGTAAATAATCACTTAATCACTCGTCCACTGTTGTGCAATCAATGTTGTTTTACCATAAATAGCCACAAGCCTCTTCATTCAAACAGATTGTGTATGGGCAGTACGCACTGATCTGAAATCAGCTGTTTGTGTTTACAATAAATTAACCTTTCTTTAAAATGGCCAACAGTGGGTGAACCAAAAAAATTACTAAATGTAATATTTCTTATCAACTAAGAAGTTGTATTGAGAGAACCTTGGCTATACGTCTATGTTCACTTCCTGTCTATCAAGGTATGTGCACCCTTTATAGTTGATGTTTATGGTTTCAGCCCACACAGTTGTGCAGTAGTAAAGCATTCTTGAGTGTCTATATTTGGCCTTGTCGGTGGACACGAGTTGAAGAACATCAGTGGGGTTTTCACACATCATGCAGGGTGAATCCTTTTATCTACAGCCAATGCATTTTCAAACACCGTTTCTTAGAATGTCAGGTGAAAGCAAACCATTGAGATGGATACCCTAAATTATATTATTGTATATAATACATATTATTGTTCCATAATATGTAATAAATAATCATTTTTAGTTCCCTCAACTCATATACAGTTTTGGGGCTTTTTTTCATTTAAAGTTTTAAGATTTGTAAAAATCTCAGCTTTAAAGTAAAATTAAGTAGAAAGACAATTATGTCCCTAATCTAAATCTAATTAACTAATTATGTTATTTGGAACTTTCTCAAATCATGCTGAAATAACAGTTTTTCAAATAACTGAGAGTGAAAAGAATTTTTTTTATTTTTGGGTGAATTTTCTCTTTAAGTGCATGCTGTCAATAAAGCAAAAGGCAAACATACAAAGAAAACCATTTTTCTTTTAAACTTTCTTTCAAGCTGTCATTCTGAAAACAGAATGTAAAAAAAAAAAGAGACATCACAATTTCTTCCCACAAAAGACGATATACAGAAAGGAAAGCAAACAATCTCTTTTTATCACTCTTACCCAACAGGATGAGCACACACAGCAGGATGGCGATGAGGGCCCCGGTGCTGAGGCCAGCTGAGGACAGAAACGCCTGGGCCCTGCACACAGGAGTTTTGGCCCCTCGCTGGCACGGACACACCCTGAGCGTCAGGGTGCTGGTGCTGCTAAGAAGAGGCTCTCCTCCATCCCACACAACCACGGGCAGCTGGTACAGCTCCTGTTCCGCCTGACTGAAGCCCTGTCTGCGCGCCAACACGCTAGCGCTGCTATCTGTCAGAGAGAGCAGAGGTTTATTCTCTCTGGCTGTGTGTGAGGACTCTGTGCAACAGAAGCCAAACAAAACAATTCACTTCTCATCTTTGGCCGCTGCCTGTGAGAATAGAGAACAGATTTTTGAATATTACACCGTTACTGCATTGTTTTTCAAACTGCTTGCTGTAGCTTTGGTATGTGTTTGTGCATTTCCACACTGTACGCTGTAATAAATACAAAGCGGGACGTAGTCAAAAACAGTCAGTTACTCAGTATTTGCTTTTATGTTTTCTGCACACGGTCAAGAAAATGTGTAAACGCATGAAAAGACACACAAAAGAAACATTTTCAAATCCATGCGATTCATTCACATTCATGTGAATCAGAAAAACATCATCATTACATCAATTTTAGAGAATTGCTTTTTTTGGAGTTACATCCACACTGAAGACAACGAAGCAAATTCATGCAGGTTTGATGCTATTCTGAATCACACTGGTTCATTCTGATTGGCTGTGATTTAAAGAAACACTGCACGCCTCAGTGCTGCACCTCTCGAACCCGAGTTTGGGAGCGCTGGTGCGCTGACAGCTTGTAAACCCCACACATGCGGTGACAGAAGCTCCATGCCTTATTAACTTCCTACAGTGCAGCAACTTTTCTCATTTTTGAGGGGCTTGCGCAGGATTTTCACCTTCTTCCTTTCTCACATACGCTCCCACCCACAGGCAGGTCCTAAGCATCTCAGCATATGCACAGTCATGCGGCTTCATCACGCTGCAGATGTGTGTGGAGCGGGTGTGTCAGCTGACTCTTCAGCCTGCAGAGGGGGTTGCAAATCAAACCCTGTGTCCTTCTAGACATCAGCCCTCAGGAGATCAATGATGTAGATTTGGTTTTAACGCAGGGCGGAGATGTTTTAAAATCAACGGAAGCTCTAGGGACGCACCGTGTTTTCACCTACAGCGAAACTCATCACTTGTTTGCACAGAGTATTAATATATGTATTAGTCCACTACCTTTTGTGCACTGAATAAAAATGTACAGTCAACACAACGGCCTGTGATGATTTTAATCAGTTTAAACTTGTTTTAAACAGAGTAAAAATATATCAAACTTTAACATTTTGTTAGGGTGCAAATCTTCTACTGACCAACTACCAGTAAATAAAAATGATACCTGGGTTTAGCATCTAGTGCGTATGCATGCATCAGATATTACAGAAAAATTAAAACTCAGGGTTATGATAACACAGGTTAGCATCTCTGAAATGTTTACGCATAAATCAGCCCTTCATGTAGTGACCTCTATGTGTGTGTTTAATTTAATGCTGTTGAGGTATCATTTCATGGCCTGCAGGTAGATTCCATTTAATCTGTCCAAACACTATAAAAAATGTAATGGCAGAGGGTGGAAGGATCATTAGCGAAGCCTAACAAACAAAGTTAATAATGTTTCATTAATTATGCATGCCTGCAATGATTTAAATAGCAGTGGGTTGTAAGCATTTTCTTGCAAAAAACACACGAAAACCAACCATGCATGCACTGCAGATAAATAATCCTCACTGTACAATGTATTGCGCAATAAACAAACACACAAATAAATAAATATAAAATAGCAACAACAACAAATAATGCCAATACTGCAGATCCGGCACGAGTGCTCAACACAGTAGCTTTTATAACTTAATGTGGTAGAGATAAATGGCTGGAGTTGACCCCTGAGGAAACTCAATATAACATGTCCCACATGTCAGATGTATGTGTTTACACACATGTAAACAAACATACATTTAAACTCCTGCCAAAATAATGACAACCTCCAGTTTTACAATTTGGGCCATTGACCGGCAGACCTTGTGGACTGGGGATGTGCCACTGGTTTCCTCACCTATTATACAGAAATGGCAAAAACTCATTATGAATGCTCTGCAGAACCATAATATGAAGTATGTCATGAAACATAACAGTCAAATTGACATTATTCAATCGAACTGGCTGCGGTTTCCCAGAGGGGAAACAAAAGCACCTCCAGGGGGAATTTCCATCATATTTTCTGTGTCTCATGCCGCCAAACAGGCTGGTCATGTGGACGCCGGCATAATCGCTGCAGCGCCACGGGTGGGAGGAGAGAAGCATCTCTATGATCAGGGTTGACAGCCCTACACACCCTCCCAATCAGCAACCGAGTGCTCCTTAAGCCTGTTTTGAGAAATCCCCCAACCTCCACGCGCAAAACGGTCTATAATGGTCTATCCACGGGGATCACATTTAAGGACGGAGCCGCCTGCGGGAAACCTTTGTTTGTGTTGTTCAATACAAACTAAAATAAAGCTCTTAAGCACTGCTGCTCTGAACTCTTATCTCCTTGATTGTCCAGTTAAACTCTACTGGTCCTCCTACAGCTCCCCACTCAGACCTGATTCTCCAAACCAGCAGTCCAGCATTAGCAGGAATCATTAGATCCAGGCCGTCTCCACCAGGCAGCCTTGAGCTAACATAAACACAGACCCAGTTTCCCGGGAAACAGGAGCGCAATGATATTAAATAAGAGCGCGAAGGGGAGGAGAAGGCAGAAAATAAGGGTGAGCCGTGTGACAACATGTGGCACTAAATATGCTTGTGGAGAGGCACTGAGGGTTTGCCCTCAGCAAACATCAGAAAATCAGTTGGAAAACATTAGAAAGATTCCATTACGAAGACGCCTTTGGAGTGGCTCTTTAGATCAGCTTATTTGACTTTCATGAGAGCCTGTACACAACTTAAGTACTGAATATGGAATTAGTTTTTTGTTAACAAACTCCTAAAACGCAGGCTTTCTAAGTCAAACTATTTCCATACTCCTCTGTTTTTTTGCATTCCGCCCAAAATAAATTTTATGGCACAGTGGTGAGGATTAATGGTTTATATTTGACAACATTTTACCTTCATGGTCCTTCAGAGTGAAGTTTGGGTTCAATGGAAGGTCTTTAGGCAAAGCAAAGGTGAACAGGCCATTAGCAAAGTTGTCCTTGTCCATGGCCCTGATGGTCTGAATAACCTACAGGAAGAAAACACAGAAGCACAAAGTGAACAAGAGGAGAGAAAACAAGCTTATTTTTTTCCTGCACTCAGAACATTAAGGTTGAATTAAAAGTGGCAACTAAAAATATCCAAAAGAGGCACTTTGGGCACTTGTCTCCAAAAGATGGGTTTGGTCACTTTCTATAACCCAGAAACATAATTGGACCACCTGGGTTTCTTCCTCTTCCCTTTTGAAAGAATTAACTTCAGTCATGAGACCTAAAGCCTCTTGCCCAGTGGGACGTCTGGATCACAGACATTGAATAGATAGATGGTTTCAAGCATTGCTCATCCATATGATGTGATGTCTGCTTGTTAACCTAATTGGCTACTGCTAGCACATCAGCCACAAGTGCAGAATATAGACCAATTATTAAAGCTCTTCACCTGTCTTTGCTGCTTGACCTATGCGACATCGGAGCTTTTCAAAAGCCTTTGGCGTGTTCCACAGTCCATATGACGTCAAACTGTGGTTCAACTGGCTAGTGTGAAAGCGGTTACTGGAACTCAAGTACGCACCAATCGCATCCCAGTATGCATATAAAGGAGGTGAACTTTGGTACGGCAAATGGCATAAAAGCGGTCCGTCCTAACTCGCAAAAGTGAAGTGCTATAGATGCCTTTTAATTAGAATTTTTGCATGCCCCTGGTCACACTTGTTATATTATAATGCGTTTCTCATAGCTACTTGTTTCAGAATAATTTGCCTTTGGAAAGCAGCCCACATTCTTTGCATCTCTTGCAAATTTCCGTGAGTGCCATTCTGTGTATGTTTTGATAAACTTTTTGTATGTTTTGTAAATCCAAAAGTAGTTAAATAGCACAGCAAGAATGGCATTTTCTCCGCTTTGAATCATCGCTTAGCTACAGCGTGTTTCTGACGCAAATGTACTGCGGTTAACAAAAGTACAATGTCAAAAGAGACTTTTGGGAGGGTAGAATCGAACCTGGGTTCAGACAAAGCAATTGAACTAAATGGCAAAAAAGCCTATTCTTCAAATTACAGAGTGTAGTTTCATGCAGCGTACTGCTGCGGATCAATGCAGAGCCGATCAGGAGGCAAAAAAAAAATTTCCTGCGAGTTTACACCAGTCCAAGAAATGTGGTTTTGTCTTATCCCTGTGGAAACACATAATAAAGGGCCAGAGCATGACAGCAAACTCTGATTATAATACTTTGATTATAAAGTACAATCACATATTTCGGTAATTGGGGAGAGCATTTTATTTAGCTGGTAGATGGACCAGTTCTAGCCCAACAGACCAGAAGTCATAATAAATGAGAGCCAATTTCAACACTTATGAATGGAACTCTGCCTTCTAAGGACACATAAAATGGGTAACTTGGCTTATGAGACGAATATAAAAAGCAGCAGTGGCCTAAAAGGAGACTTTAATTAGGGTCCAAATGGAAAGCACAGCTATGTAGATGAATCACAGACTCCAGCTCTTAGGCAGAATAATTTACCATGCCTTTGTTTAAAAACCCTGTACGGTTTACCTCTGGCGTCGTGCACAAAAGTGGCTGGAGAAAACCCTGCATATTTAATCTAAAAACGTGCATCGTCGCCCATCTTCCCACAGCGTGCAGATTGTGTGTCCAACTGCTTAGCAAGCTGAACCTGATCTTTAATATCATTTAAAGCTTCATTCAAGTAAAACTTCAAGGCTAAAGCTTTAACTGATATGCCATCGCACTGCTATCCGCGGCATGTGGGCCGGGATGCGAACGCGAGATGATTAACGTTTCCTGAGATCCGCTTCTAACGCGCTCATTGCGAACCGCTATCTGCCGGTGAATAAATTGAAACACGCTGAATTATTTATAGTTTTTAAATCGCTCTAAATCTGTCAAGCCACAGATAAATCTATTACAGATGTTGTCAGATATAGCATAAAGAAGAGCGCGCGCTCCCGCGGTTACGCACGTGTCTGTTGGAGAGGGCGGAGATGCGTGTGCACGCCTCTGTAAAGACGGAAAGAATTAAAACAAAGAATTAAAACATGAGTAAACTAGAGTCCTAAACACTATTTCGTTATTTCTTTTTCTCCTGTTTTCTTTTTTATGCAGTGTTCAGATACTTAGATAGTTCAGATACTATTTGCATTATTGCAAATCCCTTATACTCCTGTTCTATACAATTTTATCTTCTTTCTAAGCGTCGTCTCCATGTAAGATGGAACGGCACATCTTGCTTAATATGATACCCGTCATGTTACTTGACTAAATGTCGCATAGTCTCAAAAGTACATTTTGTCAAGTACGTTTTGGTAAGCTGTCTGGATACATTACCATCTTATAAACCCACTGAGCCTTCACATGCAATGACAGGTCCAAAATGATGTTACCTTCAGTCTTCTTTTTATACATAAACCAAATACATCGTTAGTATCCCTAATTATTTTTAATAATATACATCATATAACGAACAATAAAATGTGCAGTTATGCATTTGGTATTCTGTGTTTCATAACATAGCATTTTTCTGTGTTTTAATTTCACTGCATGCAAAGCTACTTTGAAACAATGTAAAAGTTGTATAAAGTGTTATATAAATAAATGTAAAAATTAAATTGAAAGGCAGAGGGTTCACAAAACCAGAAATTGGGTTCAGAAATAGGGCAGCAGAAGAAAGACGGAAACAAAACAGTGCAGATAGGATAAAACTAAGAAGTGAGGGAGTTTCAGTGGTTCAGAGCGGAGACAAAAAGGGGATTGTGACAGGTTGAAACAGAATGATAGTGAAACTTAAAGAAAAGGACACAGGAAGGAAAGAACTAAAAGGAGATAACTAACCTGGCCTGCCTTGAAGCCTTCACACACAACGAGGGTGCTGTCTGTGGCAATATAGGGGGCATTGTCATTAACATCCAAGACTTGCACTGTGACTGGTACATAGCTCACTAGATTTTGATTGTCTGGAAAGAAATATGACAAATATTCAATCATGGATGTTTTTTGTCCAAGCAATTAAAAATATAAGACCCAAAACATGGCAAAAAATAACGTATGAGGAAATTTCACATGATTGAAATCATGCCATATTAGGACACATTAGCATGCGGTCTGCTAATGAACACCACCTTGTTTTTCCAAGTCAGAGATATTGTGACCCATAAATATGTAATTCACAATACGAGTCCAAATTTTAGTACAGTATTCTTATAGTGAGATACAAGTGTTCTTATTTGTCTTCCACATTTACAAAAGATGGGCTTTGATGGAGTATGCTGCAGGAATTTTTAAAATTGGTGTGGGAACATCAAAGCATTCGTGTTTTGGAGTCAAGCGCGAGGTGTTTTGCTTGGTATGACTGCACTAAATTAACTACAGTGACCAACATTATCAGTCCATTATCAGCAGGCATTATCAAAGGAAAGTTTTTAGCCTATTCGCTAAACAGTATTGAGAAGAAAGAGGTAGAGGAAGGATAATTGCTTGGATAAGCATTTGTAAGAGAGGAAGGAAAAAAGAGAAGAAAAATTGATTGACCCTGTCCACCCTCAAAGCCACACCAGCACGGTACCTGCAGCCTCAGCACCAATCCCAGAATGCAACAGTCCTTCAAGGTGCCATTTTTTTGGTCAATATCAATGATTCAGACTTTAGGGCCAATGATTCCCTTCTGGACAAGGTGTTTCCAGTCCATAAATAGAATGTTTGTTTCAAAATGAAGATATCATAGGTAAAATGGTTCCCTGTGTTTTCCCCAAAAACTCAAACACACAAAAAAAATCAATGAGCACAGACAGGATTTTGGCCTCAGAGCAGTACACACCAATCTCTGAAGCCATAACAGTGATGTTGTGCCAGGCTGCCTCCTCTCGGTCTAGACTTCTGGTGGTTTTTATAAGCCCACTGTTGGCATCAATGCTGAAAAGAGTATCACCTTCGGCATTCTGGTCAATGGAATACCTAGAATTGCAAAATGAAAAAGTTCAGTTCTAATATTATATTTCAGGTGCACATATAATGTGTGTAATACATTACGCTTTGATAAGAGTTTCAATACTGAAAGAAGGCGGTAGCCTTGAGTTAGAAATAAATGCTACAAAAGAGTTCCTGCTAATAAGCAGTGTTGTTTATAAAACAAACTTTAGAAGCTGCATGAATACATTTTATTTATTTTACTGTGCTTTCTATTCAGAAATAGTTTAGTCAGCTCATGTATTACAAAATTACTGTTTACACAATATTTTAGTCATTACTGCCACTTTGTCACACTTAAACAGGTGATTAATAAATAATTATGACACTTAACTAGCCTGAAAACAACAACAACACTTTGTAATGATCTGGCTGTAATAATTCATGAGAATTCATATAATCTTACCCATCACTATTCATACCACTGAAAGCAACATTACTTTTCTTTATTAACATTTCTGCTTGATAAAATTAGTAGAGGCATGTCTTGTTTTACCAAGTAACGGTATTCACCCTGAGAACAATTAATGCCATATAGAATATACCTCAGGATCTCAGCACAACTCTTATAAAAAAACTCACTTGACTTTGCTTCTGGTGCTATCCGGGTCTTGTGCAGTTACCATGCCAACATCCGTTCCAGCTGGAGCATTCTCATACACATCCATGATATAGTAGTCCAAAGTAAAGACTGGGGCCTCGTCAACATCCCCAATGATGAGCTTCAGGGTCGTGGTGTCTTTAAAAGGGCCCAGGTAGGAAAAACGAGGATCCAGATGGGTGTTGACACCTTCTATGTTCAAAGAGTACGCCTTCTTCTTCTCATAGTCCAGGGGCTACAAAGAGCATCAGAAAGAAGATCAAGGAAGAAGCAGAAATGACATTTTTGGCAAGCCTGGGAAAAGACAGGACATAGCTGCAAGAACAGACATGAATTTATTTGGCAGGAGAACCCAAATCACTTTGCAGTATGTCTACAAGAACGATGAAAGTCTAACCCAGACCTTTCTGAGGGAGATGATTCCTTCTTTCCTGTCACTGTCAGTAGAGATGGAAAACATGGCAGCGCCTTCTTCATTGGTGATTCTGTATGTCATCTCGGCATTTATTCCGAGGTCTTCATCGTTCGCTTTGATTTTCCCAACAGCTTTTCCTACCTGAGCAGATTCCGGCACATACAACTGATAGTTCTCTGAAGTGGAGGATAAACAAACGGAAGAGATGCGATTTTATTAAACATTTGAAAGAATTTGATTTACATCTTGAAAAGTGGTGCTAGTGCTCAGCTAATTTTAAGAGGTTTATGTGGGATAAACTTGAGCTAGCTCAATAAAAGTTGTTTACTTTAAGTAAAGCTTAAAGCAATGCAGTCATTTGGAATACATTCACAGTACATTGAAAGGGATTTAAGGATTATATCAATTCTGTAGTAAAGGCGTGTCTAAAATCCACACTAGTGAAGAGAAGAGCCATACTTTGAGGGAATCTTGGTGGATTGTCATTGACATCGGTCAGTGTGATGTTGACTGTGGTGGATCCGGACAGACCCCCTACAGATCCGGCCATGTCTTTGGCTTGGATGATGACTGAGTACATCTCTCTCGATTCTCTGTCCATGTTTGGCAAAGCAGTCCTGATGACACCTGTGAGCCAGGGGCAGAACAGATAAATATAGCCCCTGCTGACCTACATAACCCACATCCATTACTGCATATTCCAAATGGTATATCCATTTCCTGCAAATTATTGTTTTGCAGATACAAATATTAACAGCACATTCCATATGACTGCACATAACAGACAGGTTAGGTGATTATTTTCCAAAAAATTTTGGTTATGCTGATTGAAAGTTTTTTTACATCCTGAATATATATTTATATAAATATATATCTTCTGTGGAAGGCGGGGGACAATGAAATGTTCATCCAATCACTTCATTCGGTCCAAGCGTGGATGACTTTATTATTCGGTGAATTATTCCTTTAACAAAACCGCTATGTCTCCTGACATTTCCAGAAATAAAACCATGCCTGCTGGAAAGGTACATATTCAATGCCATGTGTACATTGCAGATCACTGACCCCTGGTTATGAAGGCCATACGCTCACAGTCAGTGATTATCCTCTGTCTTGCTCCTCATCCACCCTGAGCCTGACAACACATGAGTCTGTGCGGGGCTGACCCTTTGACCTCTGAGTACTATGAGTGTGTGGTGTGATCAGGGACTCTTAGATCTTAGCATGAACCTTCTTGGTACTCACTCACACCCCCACACGCACACACGCACACGCACACACTTCCAGACTGGCACAATGCATCCTGGCCATCATCTTCTGCAAACTTCACGGCTCTACAGCAAAGTCAGCCATCTGCTCCAACCACTTCAATTCCCCTCAGGACATGGAGGAGAGCAAAAAAAAAAACTGAGATGGTTGGCGAGCAGAACAGCTTGAGTTTGCAGTATGAACTTGTGTTTGTGGCCCTTTATGCCATAAGATCCCATGGTAACGTTTCCTGAGCAATAAGCGGCAACTGATGACACGCGCCCTGTGCACTAGACAGGCAATGAGGGATGTTTAAAAACAATGAGACGTTGCACTGTGTGAACTAGCAAGGCCGCTGCCTTACAAGTACACCGCAGTGCTAACCACTGATCCAGCTGTGTTCATGTTTGCAGTGTGTGCTCACAACTCACTACTCCAACTGGATGAGCCATATATAATTGATAAAGAATTGAGTTTGACAATGTATATTCTGCTGTACCCCCTCCTTTACTTTTGATGGGCAGATAACGTCTGGGCAGATAATCTGATGATGTCATCACTACACAAGTGAAGTTTATTTCACATGGTGCTTTTGTCTGACGAAGCCCTACAAGGTTGAAATGTTGCAGAGTTGATATTTTCCAAATAACTTCTGAAGATACAAAACAGCCCTTTGATATACCAATTAAAAATGCCTCTGAATAAGGCAGATGTGTCTGTGTAAAGATTTAGAAAGTTTCACATTTTAGCACACAAAATACAAAAACACCCCCGACCACACACACACGCACGCACGCACCCTTAGGTTTCTATGCTGTTTATACTTTCCATAAACTATATATTCTATCCTCTAACCATCACGCTAATGATAAACTTAACCCTCACAACCTTTGCATTTTTATATTTTCAAATATTTTTATATTTTTATATTGTAATTTCAATGTGAATTTCAATTTCACATGATGCGTGAAACTGTAAGACGGACTGATTTTATATTTGAAAAATGCGATGTTCCAATTTTAAACGGACAAGACTAGTGGGAGCGAGTGAAAATATGCAAACAGACACCTCAATCCGCCACAACAAATAAACGCACGGCAGCGCTGAGCCCCAGAGAATGTCATAGAAATTGCACCCAGCCCATTGAGAGCAGACACCTCCTGCCAGGACAGGGAATTTCAGCAGACAACACACCGAAAAAGCAAAATGTTCATGATAAATAGGCTCTTAGTATTCAGCTAGTAGCCACAAAGCAGAGACGGGGAGTAAATAAAACAAACAGAAACAGACACTGATGCAGAACAGGGTAAGTCCTTTCCCTTGTGCTCCGGTTTGATTTTCTATTAAACAACAGACAGTCAGACCCTTTCCAGTGAGGGTGTGAAACATCAGGTAGGTTAAGCATCACCCACAGTGAAATGGGGGAGCCTAACAAGTGCACAAAGGTGCAAGAGTAGTTCTCAGCTAAGAGGATCAGACACGATCATGCAAGTTAGTGTTATACTTTAATAGAGATGGACGGGTGGCAACGGTAGCCTGGGGAATTTTTTTTACCTAGGCATTATATAAAAGGAGAAAAACAAACACAGCCACATACACTGCTCTAAAGATACACAACACAATCACCTACAATTTTTAATTAGTTGTATTTCTTGTAAACTGCTTGTTCTGTACTTTTAATTTTTTCTGTAATATTTTCATTTTAGCTTCATTATATTCTCTTATTAGTCTTAAATACATTTAGTTTTACATTTATTTAGGTGTAAATGTATTTCTATTTTAGGTATTAGGTAGGTTTGTGTATTTTTGTTTGCACAGACTACAAAGTTGCACAGATTTACATTTTTCTTCGTTTTATTTGATGGTACAAAACAAAAGACTAAAATATACTAAACCTAACTAAATAAAACGGAATGGGTTTAAAATGATAAACTAATTTGGTACCACTGAATAAACCTCTATAAATCTTTAACGAGATTGAGTATTAGAAAACTTGGTAAAAATGGTAAAAAAAAAAAACCAAAACACTAAACGCTTTTGTTAACACCCCTTAAATTTTTAAATAACAGTTTAAAAGTGTTGCTACCACTTGTTAATGACAGAGCTCTTTGTTAAGATGAACATTGAACAAGGCAACATGATTAGTAATGACCACAGGAAGATGTAGCCAGTAAGCCAATGATGATATTGACGTACTAGCCTTGTCTCTATAAATAAACTGTAAAAAGTTGCTGTATTTTATAGCTGTTATGCTCACAGCAGTAGAGATGAGTTTCCATCAGAACTCTAACCTAAATCCTCTTCCACTCTCCTACAGAACCCAAGTGGCTCTCTAGACCTGAAGTACAAGATTATCTGACAATGATTCAATCACACATACGAACACGCTACTCTGGGCTACAGGGTACAGTCACTTCCTGTTGAGACGAGGAAGCAATATTGATATGCAAGAGTGCAACGTTCAACCAACGTTGGGTGATAAAACGTTTTCATATGGTGTCCTAATCCCATCAAAACTTTCATGTGATAACCACAAACAGGGGATTAGCGATCAGAGGAAGATGAGAGAGTGACCGCGTGGGGGATTACAGTACATCCAATCTCAGAGACCTCAGAGCAGAAGATACCACTGGAAGACAAGACAAACCAGCATCAGAGATCCACTGCTTTAGTGGAGAGGTACAGTAATCCCAGGGCCCCGGCAAAACAGAGGTTTAATGAGCAATTACACATAATAAATAAACGTGCAGTGGAGAATCCACAAAGCAGTTCTGTGTAAATTGGCTGGGTTTCATGCTGGATATCTGAGGGAATGTATAACTGCACTATGCTGAGTCCCGTGGGTCAGCGGCTTGTTTTGTTGCTGACTTGGCACTACCGCAAGACTGTATACACAGCTGGAGCAGTTGCTAGTCACCATTTTACCCTTTACACTGAAGATATAAGGGAACAATACGCACATACGCAGGAACAATTGGTTGCAGACAAACACATCTAAGCCAAGGCACATTTATCCTAGACCAAATAGGCTCCATCCTGGGACAAACACACTGCAGGTTGGCACATTCAAACTGGGACAAACAGCCTCCGGGTGCATTTAACTTGACATAAACAAACACCACCACTGTGGAAATTGAACCAAATGGTTACCAAGCACAGAGTGGGAAAAGACAGAGATGGGGGGGTATTAAATTAGGATATACACTGTAGGCGAGTGGTACATCAAAAAAAGTAGGACACAGTTTGGGCTTTTCTCCCCCACCGGAGCGCAGTTAAGGTCAAACAGTGGCGTACTGCAACAATTCAATCATGTGTTGATAATATTAGGGAAATGATTTGTTTATCCACCCGGGCTTCACAGGAGTAATTGAGTGTACCGTGTGTGTCTCTGAAGCAAATCATCCATATTCATCACTCTGGATGTGGGTTTATTGATTTTATTTTTGAGATACAATTGAGAGCGATATTTCCCACATGCTTTATTGGAATTTCCTGGAGTCCAGGCCTCATTCGCGCAAGCAATAAACACTCACGTCCCTCCGTCTGTCTAGCATGCAAATCCAAATACATTCTTTTAATTCCTGACTTAGATCGTCTAAATGTCACTCATTCTGTTACTGGAGGTTTTTTTTTACTTTTCTTGTTTTTTCAAAAGACAAGAAGGAAAAGAAAAACATGTATAAAAGCCTCTCAAGAATGCAAAAGCCCATCAATTATAGTCCACAGAGGGTAGCACAATAAATTGGGAGCTCCTTTGTGAGGCAGAACACTGTTTTATGAAGAAACTGTATCTGTGTTTCCTATGGCCTATTATTGCAGACTGACTCATCTACTGATGTCTTTGTACACGCTCAAAAAGACAATCTGAAAAAATATTCTAGTCAAGTCCTCTATAATCAATGGCACCTCAAAACTTGATTACTGCATTTACACAGAATTTGCTTGCCTAAATCTCAGGAAAACCTCACTTAGATCTCAGTTATGTAGAATTTGTGCGTCAGCTTTTTCCTTATTAGGACTTTGAACACAGCACAGCTCAGCTCATTAGATCTTGGAATAGAAATTTGGTGAGAAATGTTCAGGTTCATCTTGAAATTCTCTGCACATTTCTGAGCACAGTCTGAGACACTGTGGAGATCTCTGCTAAAAGTTTAGAGGAGACATATGTGAGATTATTGAAGCATTTGTCTTAGAAAAACATCTAGATAATGTGAATCTTTGCTTACCAGTTTTGGGGTCAACAGTAAAGAAAGGCTGTCCTTGTAGAATACTGTAGACAATCTTGGCACTGTTCCCATAGGTGGGGTCATCAGCATCCGTGGCAGTGATCTGGAATACTGAAGTTCCTGGTTGGGCAAAAAAATAATTTACAACATTTAGGTACTGTAAGGATTAAGTAAAACTACAAAAATCGTTCAAATGAATCTGGCTAATTCTGTATTTACATTCATTCTCATTTAGGTAAACCACAATCACGCTCTAATTCCTTGGTAGCTTCTTATATGCTTTGAGTTTATCTTTTTCTAACTTGAGTGATTCATCTCATGCCACATTGACCTGTACTGGGTTGAATTCACCGGTCATATGCCTCCACTTCTTGCCTTAAAGCATCTACGATATTATGAAGTGTGAGGCTTGGATGGTCGAGACTGCACTGCTATAGCAAGAGCCACATTCTTAGTTTATAAAAGAACACAAAAGAAAAAATACATCTGGCTCTAGAATATCCACTCCTAAAAGGCCAGAGGTCCCTGGCCAACTTGAGTTCCATCAATGCTGCTAGTGATTAATCCATCACCGCTTGGCAAGTGGAGTCGGGGAGCTCACCGGCTCAGTGGCAATGTTTGTGTTATATTTTTGAAGGATTCAATGACACACAATATCACTGTAATGTCTGAGAGAACAGAAGAGGGAAAGTGGTAAAGGAAACTCAAGGCCAAAAGTGACCCTTGCAGTTCCCAGTAGGAAAACCGAGCAGACAGGTTGTGAGGAAGGATAATTTCACAGCTCTTTGGCTTGTGTCCAGCCAATTGATTTGAATGGGAAGGAAGAACTCTGAGGACAATTAGCACTTTCCTGACAGTCCATTTTCCGCATGGTGGATGGTACTAGCTACTGATGCAAACTTGCAAGCTCTGCAAGTGGTTTACTCGTATATTAGGTTGGATAGCACAAATCTATTTTACATTGACATTTCAAATGAAGATATAAAAGGAAGTGAAGGTAAACACAGGAGATAATGTGCTGGTGATCCGTTCTGAAGCTCTTCAAAACCGTATTATTTGCAATCTACGTGTGATCAAATATACTTTCAAGGTATTTAAGGGAGATATTGGTACGGATTTAAAATTATTAGACTGAAATGGGATTTACAGAATCCAGGAGGTTCCTAAAAGTATTTTTTCTATTTCCAAACAGCAGGCAACACATAGCATTGCCTCCCTAGAGAGGCTTTCTGTAAGAAACAATAGCTTTAATAAATCTCATCAGAAATCCAGCTCAACCAACCAGCGGCACGAGATGAGCACCAGAGCAGAAAAGACTCAGATCCGCAATGAGACTCTGCAGTGCTTACTCTTAAAGTGATGATCCAGCTACTCAAACCTACGCTTTTGTGACAAAATGTTCTTTTGTTACTTTAGTACAACTTCAGACACCTCCCAAAGCCCAGAGGACCTGACTGTTGGCTCACCGATGTCTGCCATCTCAGGCACAGAGGCTGAAAAGGGGCCGTCCGGGAACTTGGGGGCGTTGTCATTCACATCTTGCACCTTGATGATAAATTCAGACTTGGGTTCCACAGCTCTGTTGGTGAAGCGGTCGATGGCCCGGGCGTGAAGAACATAATGGCTCTTTTTCTCTCTGTCCAGACTTTTTCTAGCATGAATATCACCGGTCATCTCGTTGATTATGAATATGGAACCGGCACCTTCTCCAGAGAGGAGATACTGGACCGAGCCATCACCTTTGTCTGAGTTTGAGTGCAACTGAAAGAGAAAAGAAAACGTTTTTAGTGTTTTGTAACAATGCTGTTTTGCATTGACCAGATGTAAATGTTTTGCGGTGCTCAAACCACATAATTGCTCAGTTTGATTGTTAATTTTAATATATAAATCATTTTATGAAACAAGAAATATTTTGTGCCTAACGTTTCGGTTCCACTGTACTTTAGCGTCTATGTTTTTTCTTTTTTGCTTGCCTTATTCTGACATTTGGACAATAAAATCTCAAGTTTGTTCTTTCAGAAGATACCACAGTTGTGTCTGTAGGTCAAATGGTTTAGCAACTGCAAACATTTTAGTGTGGGCATGTCATTTTCATGCTTTCGCTA
>JAZGTK010006822.1:0-20230 GCA_036877625.1 Ambastaia sidthimunki | reverse complement strand
GATTGAAAATCAAGACTAATGTTAACAAACGTCAAATTTAATCATGGATTTGTGCCTAATTGTTACATTTTATAAGACGCAAACTGCTTACTTGTATGGAACAAAGTTGTTTGAGAGTTGCTTGTATATGAGCAAATTTTTTTTAATGTGGTTTCTCATTCCCTACTGAAAAGTACAGTCTTATGTGCGTTGTGTAACCAAACCCCACAAGAAAAGGGGAAAGAACCTGTGGTGCTTTTGAGGACTACGTATCCCAGCATGCCACTGCTCTGGGCCAGGGCTCTTCCAGAAAGGGAGAAACGCACATGGGCCGTTACAGCTGCCCAGACTGTTTAGAATCGTTAATCTCCTTGGAAACGGGGGGTTTGTTTCACATCCCCAGCATCAAGTTTTTCAGCTTTCGCGATGCCCTTGACTTCAGTTTTGGCTGGTTCGGCCAATTAGAAGAAGGACACACAAACTGACAGCTTCTGTTACCATAACAATGCTCGGATTTTAAACTTTGCATTTCTAAACTCAAAAACAAAATTGCCAAGTTGACCTTTTCACGATTTAGTCTCTTTTGTATGTTCTTTTTTTTATTCGGCCAGGAAGTTTTTGTTTATCCCTCCTTCACATTGGTTGGCCACATCGTCATTGTTGCCAAAAGTCCACCTTCACACATCTCCACCTCACGCATACGTAATGGATGTTTTCAATTTGAAAAAAAAATGTAAGAATATATATAAATATATATATTTTTGTTAGTCTATACATTGTAGATTTCTAAATAACAAAAACATATTAGTTTGAAGTGTAGAGTCTATAGTGAACGCTCAGAGACAAGTATGATTGAAATGGGCCATGCGTTTTTCAAAAGATCATGCCTATATTTTCAGAAGCCTAGTATGCACAAGGCCTTCAATTGGGGAGAACAACCAGAAATGTCGTTGCAGGTCCTGCGATGAAGGGGACACTAGTATAGCCTACTCTTTAGGCTAATAGGAGAAATAGGCCCACCCTAAAAATGTTGTTCGGGGGTCTATACATTTCTGTGATGACCCTGGATTTGTCACTTGAAAGCTCTGTACTCACAAATGAAATAAGAGAATTAATCAAGGTGTGTTAACTTCAAAACGTGATAGTTTCCTGCTTTCAGGGAAGAAGGGGTTGTTTGCCTCAAGAAGTGTTTTTAAGGCAATCGTGTCGTGTCGTGTATCAGACAGAGTTTCACTGCCTGACCAATGCACACAATGAAGCTTGTTTGAATGTAATATTCAGATGAAGAACACACTCAGAGTCGCCATCAGACTGGCTTACTGTGAGCTCAGTTTATCATGCGTTGTCATTTCAAGGTCTCCACCCTTTTTACGTATCTGATGTCAGCATACACCTTCATTAATGTTTCCCGCGTTCGTTGGATGTCATGTGCGTGAGATGATGTTCCGGATGGTTTGATTTGTTATGTAGGATAAAATTGGTGTTAAAACCTGTGTGATTGTCACAATGTCCACAATGGATGTGATTTTAAGGTAAAAACATTTCGCTGTAAAAGGGGATATACAATTTTGTTGCCCAGAGGTGGTTGTTCTAAACTATAATTAAAACTATCAATTTCTGATAAAGACAAAACAGTAAGTTGTTGAACATTTATATATATATATATATATATATATTGTGGCCTTCTTATTCTCAAGACTGTCATTTTTTGAGAGTGATGCCTTGTTAGTGCCTGAACTTACTTTCATTGTAAACTTGACCTTTTTTTATTATTTGAAAATGCAAAAATAGGTCATCCATCAGTTTCCTTTCATCAATTTTGTTTTGTCTGGAAGTATTTGGCATATAGCATTTAATCAGCGATTAGAAATGTAGTAGAAAAGCTTTTCATCATCATTTATAACGCCGTGTTTGTGCAACTTTTTGGCAGGTTTAGGATTCTTGTTCTAGTCGCCAATGGGTTGACTAAGATTAAATTGTTTGTTTTTTTTTAGGTTTGGAGATGCTAGTGTCTCTAGTCCTGTGATCTGTGAACCACACCAGAAAATGATAAAAATTATCATTGATTCATCAAATGTAGGGGCCGGAACACTGGACCGTTTAAAACAATTCTCGTCGTATCCAGCTAATAGCATCCATTTACTCCGCTTCATGTGTTCATTTTGGAAAAAGTGTTGTACTTTTATGACGCCCCCTGCTTTCTGCTTATTATTGCCTAATGCTTTAGCTGCTGGAGGGAGTTGAAATGCGATCTAAGTTTTTCCTGTCTGAAATTTCATCGAAATGACTTCGCTCCAAGCAAAATGTTTTGTATCTCCTTGGTTGCTAAAGCAATTTCTATTGAATGTCCAACTGAGTAAAACATTTGAATGAAAAAATACATTGTGCGCCTCAAAGTAAATTCGCTGCCCTTGAGTTCCATCATTAAAAGAACGTGTGTGTGAATTTTACAGAACCTGATGTCTTGCTGTAGGGACATGGACAATACTGCTGTTGTGTCTTCAGAGTGCCTCCGGTTTTTGTCTTTTTTTTGTCTTTGTTTTTATAAATATATATATAAAGTAGGTATTGAGAACTGTCCTGTATATAACAGTAATGTAGCAATAAATGTGCCATTTTTAATAACAGAATTATACTTTTTTTCAATGTCTTGCTTTGGATCTTGTATACCTTCAAATGAGTTAAATAAAAGAAAACATTGTAATAAAACTCATTGTCCTTCTGGAGGAATATACAGACAAAAATATTCAGGGGTTAGAACTTGTTTTCCCTAAATTAGGTTATACCTTTTCTATGAGGGAATACACTGTTACTCTGCCAACAAAGAAGTTATCTTGCAAAGGTTTGCAAAACTCATAAACCAAACTTCATGATTTAAAATAAAAATCTGTACACCCAAACCCCCAGATGTTGCTCAGCCAATCAGATTGTGAGAACTTGTGATCAGTTTGTGTCCCATACATTTCATTATGACAATTATTTCTACATCAGTAGCTTTTGTATTGTTTATTAAATTAAGTTGAGTTGTTATGTGTTAAATGAACACAATTTGTTTAAAAATAAATTTAAACTTTACAAATGATACATAAACATGCACAGTTGCAGAATTTCTATCAGGCTGTTAAACGGGCAGCCCGGGGGTCCTGCCGCAGTCGTTTAACTTGTCGTTTATCTAAAAAGACAAACGTAGACGACATCATGCAAAAATTAATAAAACTTATTGGTCCAAAATATGTCTCCATTGCCAAAGCATGGTAAGGTGGTTTATCGTAGATTTACACAGAGAAATGCGATAAATTATTAACTAGGAGAGTCAAGCTGGTTTACTGATGAGTCTGGATCAACAAGTTTATCTAAATATAATATCAACATATGCACATTTAATGATCCACTTTGTCATGTTGCTTTGTTAAGTTTTTATTTTGATCGTGCAATATGCACGTGGTCTATCTCACACTGTTTATTTCTTTGTGATCAAGGCTTCCCACGATGGTCGGCTGGGGAACCGTGGGTGGCGTGGCTGTTGTCTATTTCACAGACTGGCGGGTCGTTTTGGATTATGTTCCTTATATCAGAGGCAAATTCAAGAAGGACGACTAGCTTTCCAACCCAGTGTCGTGGATTTGTGGAGAGCGGATGGTGCGTTGTCCCCCATCGGTCACCGGTCATATTGGTGGTAGCCAGAAGGTGGCGCCAGTGATACGAAACAACACATTAAGAGCTATTGTACTAAAATTATTGTATAATATTTGTATTATTCTAAAGTATAATAAGTTATTGGCGTGTAAATCACACTAAAAGCAACTCTGTCTGTACAGGACTGACCTCTGAGAACGAGACATGGTGGTTTGCTCTGTCATGGCCTGACACAACACTGAATTTTCATCTGCATATTGAGCATATAAAATGTCATATTTAATTAAAAAGAGTTTAATTTTGATTTATTTTTGTAGATAATCTAATATTTGTCTTTACATGTGCCATGACATTTATATAGGCTCGTTTTTTATGCAGACAGTGTTTCTGTCTCCACACCTACAAAGTATTAATAAAAGCACTTTTGCAGCTAAAATAGTGTCTGTGTTGATAAAAAGCAACTTTAGATGAGAAATATAGATGTACATCGGCAGCTTCCCAGCACGCCTTACTCTTCCTCTGCAAACCGTCTCCATGGTAACCAAAGCTTCCGCCAAAATGCTATAGTTACTGCTCATATTGTTACTACGATAAAACATCTATTATCCAGCAGTGCATATAAATATTAATAATAAATTACATCGATTTGAAACTATTCACACATTGTTTGATGCACATTCTAGATTTGTGGAAATATAATATTATAGTTTGACTGTTGTGTAATATTATAACAGCATCATTGTGAAGCAGTAGCTGTCTTTTGGTAATGCTATTAAAAGCTTTTATTTTTCTAAACAAACGAACAAAGCTTTCTTTAATTCACAGCAGGTAACCGATAAAACCTCATAAACTGACTGTGTAAATATACATTATTGTGTATGTTTTATTTCGTTTCTTGAAGACACAACGGTGCATTTTGTGCATTGCATTGTCCTCATGTGGTTACCCGACTACCACAGGGCTTTGTCTGGTTAAGTCAACCCTAATCGGGCATAATGTCTTTCATTTGTCTCATTGAGGGGGAGGGGAGTGAAAGTAGAGGAAGAGAGGGGGATTTAACATTCACAAAAAGGCGACACCAACAGAGAATGCGCGATGGAGAAAAACGAGTAAGTATGAACGATTTAATACCGCAAACGTGTCAAATCTTGACCCCCGATCGCATGTGCATTAAAATATACGGTGTTTTACGAGCAAAGCGATCGCTTTTGTTCATTACAGTCCGATTCGGTGTCCGATCTGCCGGTGTTGCTAGTGTCACGCTTTGCGCAGTGCTTATAAACGGCGGCGGTTGTAGAAAAAAGGCTATTTAAACCAAATGCAAAAGTCAAAATTATGTTATACCCTCCTAATAACAAAACGGCATTTATGGCTACATGTATGCACGGATTTTTTTTCCCTAAGATGACAATGGCTTCAGATTTGGTTGAATCTATGACCGGTTTTACGTCGCCCGGGACCAGGTGCAACGTACATCTGTTTTCGTGTCGCTACGAGCGGTTGTATTTAACGCTTAATGTTGGTACGGATCGCTTATGTTTGTTCTGATCGATCTGTGAACATTTGATCTTTAAGTCAGTTTCTTAAAACGAGATTTGGGGATAAACGCGTCTTCAGTTTTACCTGCTTGTTGTCGATGCATTTGTTTACACTGTCAATCTATCAACGCACCTCGCGTAAATACCGTCTTATTGACGATATATTGGTGATATAACATTGACAAGTTGCTTAAATTGCGTGCAAACTAAAATATGCATGCATGTTTTTTTCTAATAGTGCTATATGTATCATGCATTGGTGCATAGGTGCTTATTTTCCAAGCGGATGAATCCTTCAATGGCCAGACGAGGCTGCGTTACGGCGGATTGATGTGCCGAGTGATAAAGCAACACAAAATTGAATAAAGATGCATCAAACATCTATATAACATGATCATTTGAGATCGTCAGTGCATGCAAAATCTTTGGACATTAAAAAATAAAGTGGGAGTGACCTGTTTGGATGGTCTGCGGGGGGAAAGCCATGTGTGTTATGTTAGGGACTGTATATAAAGGGGGATTGTCATGTAAAAGTAGGCCCAGCTGTAGAGGGGATTTGTGTGTGTTTGGAAGGGGGGCGTCTTAGGCATGAGAATCGCTTTCAAACTGATCATTTTAAAGCTACAACCGGCAACTTTCGGCTTTTTTTTACCGCCATCTTTGTTTGAAACATAAAATTGCAGGTTACATACTTTTTATTATGTATGTTGACGTTGTGAATCAGGGTAAGATAAGGAGACAGTTTTGAACACTGATCTGTAACATACTTGCACAATAACATATTTTTAATCCCCAAAATTTTACAAATTGCAGTTTTTAAAAGGCGAATAATTTGGTTTGTTTGGATAGTTTGTTTTAACCAAAAATAATTTAAAACATTGGCTGTTTTATGTGTTACTTTGTTGTAGTGAAGTATTTGTTTTCGAATGCCACTGATATCAGTTTATTTGCATTCTTTTATGTAAATGATGCTGTTTTAGCTGTATTTGTGTTTTTTTGTTTTACAGTGTAATGCTGTCACTGTAGGTGAAACCTTGTTTTCTGTTCAACCGAATCATTATAAAGAACCAGTTGGGCAATGCTGATCTAAACTCTGTTTTCTCATTTAAGTGTTACCAATGCACGCAGGTCGTAAAGTGTAAAGGGGAATTATTTTGTGCTTTTGTAATGGCGCACCTGTTACACTTAATTGTCTCAAGCTGAATAAACCTACTTTTAATGTGAGCCCGTCAAAAACAGACACGACTGTTTTCTTTTTAGCAGAGGTGAGGAAGAGGAGGAAGAGAAGAGGCGAGAGAGGGGGGAGGCTGGTCGTTTGTATAGTTTGTGGTACCACATTATTTAATCAATTAAAACGAAAAACATCTCTGTTACATGTTTGCACGCAAGCTTGAAAAGCCATTGACCAAAATCAGAAGTTTGTGCAGATGTGTGCATGGATTTTGAACAAGCACGAAATCATGATGTCATCATTCAGAATAGTGACGTCATCATTGCATCACACCTGTGTCAGAGGGGGTGGAGCTACCATTAATGGCTGCCCAATTTGTCAAGAAAACATCCTGTCCTGCATGACAATTGCAATACTTCTAGACGAACAATATTACTACTGTCTCAATCTCCTGAAAGTCAAGCCCAGCGTATCAAATGGACACACTTGGTAGAGCAGATGGACGACAACAGCTTACAAGGGTTGTAGGAACACGTGACAGGAATTTAACTACATGATGTCATCTTGTAAAATATGATAATAAAATCATGCATTTTTTTAGTTATTGGAGTTCAATGCAGATCAGATCTTTATACAGATTTAATATTTCAGAATTTTTTAACAAAATTGTGAACTTACTGTTTGTTCACGTGTGTTAACTTTAAACATTAAAAACACAAAGTTATGATGTGATTTTAATTGAGGTATTTGTCGGTATTAAATGATACAACATTAACGCATTTACATATTCAAGATTTTTGTTGGTCACGGTGTTCATATTGTAAACACATATCAAGTTTTCATTGCATGGCATTGTGTGCGTGTGTATCTGTATGCAACAACTACATTGTCACTATACTAAATGTGGATCCAGCTGGGTGTATCAGATCTCTGAGATGTGTCCTATTTTCCTGCCCCCCCAAGCCCCACTGGGAAGAAGTTCCGGAGCAAGCCTCAGTTGGCTCGTTACCTTGGCAACTCCATGGATCTCAGCTCCTTTGATTTTCGCACAGGGAAGATGCTCATGAGCAAACTGAACAAAAACAGACAGAGACCCCGATATGACAACAACAGCCAGACTAAGGTGAGATGACATCACTTCTATAATATATAACTTCCCATTTGTTTACTTTGATTGAACAAACATGTGGTTCGTATATCATTTTAAGATGCTTGATGAATCATTTAAGAATCATTTCTTGCTCTTTTCTTGCTTTTAGCTGGTCAAGCTGCATAAATAACCAGCTAGTTAAGCAATAGACCAGCATTACTTATCATTTTTATAGCAGGCTAATCTGTTCTATTGCATGTTTTATAGGGCAAACCTGACCTGAACACATCTCTCCCAGTACGACAGACTGCCTCCATATTTAAACAACCCGTCACAAAAGTTACCAACCACCCTAGTAATAAAGTCAAGACAGACCCGCAGAAGGCCATTGACCAACCTAGACAGGTAATTCTATTCTGTACTGTTTTACAATAGAGCTTATACCCCAGCTAACAATTTTGGGTTGTAAGAACATTTCCCTAACGTTTCCGTTAAAAACATTAAAAACATTAAAACATTAAAACATTAAAAAAACATACAAAACAAAAACATTAAATATTGAAAGTTCTACTGTATAATGTTCAGAATGTCTAGTTTTTTTCACGTTTTATTGACTTTGTTTGTACATTGTCCAATTTTTTTTATTGTGTAATGTTTTAAAACATTAAGAATAACGTTTTAGATATATGATGAGTAATGTTAACAAAATGTTCCACTTAATATTACCGTAAGAGAGAATCTTAAGAGAATGTTAGCCAATGTTCTGAAAACGTTCCCTGTTAGCTGGGTTGTCATTATTTGGCCAGACTTAGAAGTTTGTTACAGTGGCACAATACTAATGTAATTTTATTGTAATTTTATAGCTTTTCTGGGAGAAGAAGTTGAGTGGCCTCAATGCCTTTGATATAGCAGAAGAGCTGGTGAAAACTATGGAACTCCCAAAAGGTTTACAAGGTACAGTAACATACCGCAAAGCGAGATGCGGTACTGAATCCACATGCGTTTTGTCACACAAAGAATAAAGTAACACAAATCAGTAACATGCGTGGTGATCTAAACATGACGTGACATCCAAAAAAGGCCAAATAAACAAAGAAAACATCAAAGTCAGGGTTCACAAACAATGCTGGATGAAAGACCAGAGATAAACACAGGGAATGAAACATGAAACAGATGAACATAATCAGGGCAAGATTGAATTTACTAGACAGAGACAGGAAACCTTCAAATTACAGGACAGAATGTCAAAATAAAAGCACAAGTTTGAATAAAAAAATAAATACAAAAAAGCTTAAGAAATTAATATATTTTATAATGTGTTTTGTTTACCGATTATTTTAATGTATTAAATAGTTTACAGTTTTATAATTTAAAATTCAATTCAAATAATTTATAATTTAATTTCTTGATTGTATTTTGTACAAAAAATGTAGCAAAAAGTTTTTCAAAATTAACCTGTAATTATTAATACCAATACGCACTTTTTAACAATATTCTTTGCATTTGTAACACTGTCACACTGCCACTTATGTCTAAAATGTTAAAAATATGAATTTCATGATAACTCTAATAACACTGAAATGTTTTGAAAATGTTATGAATATATTAAAATATCGTACTGTAACGTGTCATTAAAGGAGTGGGCCCTGGATGCACGGATAAGACCCTGTTGTCGGCCCTTGCCAGCGCCCTGCACACCAGCGCGGCTCCTATTACAGGCCAGCTGTCTGCAGCTGTGGAGAAGAACCCGGGGGTCTGGCTGAACACGGCTCAACCTCTCTGCAAGGCCTTCATTGTCACAGACGAGGACATCAGGTATTCCAGATGCCATCGTGACTCTCTTTGGGTGACTGGTTGAAGGTATTAAACGTGTGAAATAATATATAAGCTAACCAATGATACAATGACCAAATGACGCATCACAGGAAGCAAGAGGAACTGGTGTACAACGTTCGCAAGCGTCTGGAAGAGGCTCTGATGGCCGACATGTTGGCACACATGGAGGAAACGTCCAGCGATGGAGACGCACTCCGAGACGAAGGAAATTGCAATGAAGACAAACAGGAAGTATAGCAGAGGTGAGCAAAATACGGGTTAATAGTTGAGGAAGGTGATAAGCTTCAGTTTTGTGGTGTGTGGTGGTTTCATTTCTCTTTATAAGCAGGTATTGTTGTCATGTTTGTTTACAGGCCAACCGGATGTGTCTAAATTACCTGATTTTGAGTTTCCCAACACATTCACACGCTCAACCACAGCCAGACACGCTCTACCGATCAATACCAGGTTACCATGACGCCCATCTCCCAGCTTAGCTGAACATCCAATCGCGCCCACCTGTTGGGATCTCACAAAGACTGTTGGCTCGGATTTCAGGCATGAAGCTTTTACTTTGTAATTAGATTTTTTTTTTTAAATATGTTGAATGTTTTCTAAAAGAACAAAACTCACAGATAAACTGAAATGCATCAAGTGTTTTCCGAACTGTTTATTTCTGGAGGGGGTATTTAGATTTGATTTAAAAAATACAGGCCTCCAGTCCCAGCGGGTGCTAAAAATATTCCACAGCTGACATTAAATAATGCGTTTATGCACGTTTATCTCTGCGATTGAAATAGATTTGTAAGTAAACAATTAAATACATTCAATTTAGTGAATATGGTTCAAGTTCCTGCAAAGAGATTAAAACATACTGTATGTTTTTGGCATACACATTGACTTCTCTTACTATTCGTGTTTTTTTTACGAAATCTAACCCTTGTTTTTAAATAACGTTCTAACAATGCAGAAAAATCAGTATTATCGGTTTGATACTGATTCAGTTATTTAGTGTATTAGACACAATTCCAAACGTTTTATGATCTCTTTATGATCATTAAAAGTTACAAAAGAGTCAATTGGTGCAGAGATAGCTGAACTTTCTTTTTTCTTTTTGGAATTTGATGTTTTTAACTCATGTGGTGCTTGATTCAGTTTCTTTATAAGCTGTTCATACTTGACACTGAATATCATTTTCATGTTGAAGAAAGAATTTGAGTTGGAAATGTGAATTGTGGTCTAATATGATGCGATTCATTTGAAGAGATGTGTAAAAAAACATTGCCATGCGAAAAGTTTGACTTTTTTGAAGATCTGTTCCATGTTTATAGTCTACGTCAGCATGCCAACTGCCAAACTGAATTCTGTATTTCTCAAAATAAAGTGTTCCTGTGTGTTAAAAATCTCTATGGATTCTTTCTTATGCACTAGCAAAATATTAATAATTATTAGCATTAATAATTAAAATATTAATCAGCAATGATTCATTAATATCAACAGAAATATTAATGTACCAGCCAGTTCCTGTGTCTGTCTGATTTTAGCTCTTTTGAACTTCCTTTATTAAGGTCATTGAATAATGAATGATGTAAAATAAAAGATTATTTATGGTTCTATGAATGTAAAATTTTAAATTTAAAAATCTCTTTTTTCATTTTAATACATTTAAATATTGTCTTTCTTAATGTCATTTGATAAATGGGTTTGTTAAATTATAGAAATGTGATGTTGTGTTTTAAAAAAAACGGGTAAACAGGAAAGAGTTCGAGTTTGTCACCAATTCTTTTTTTGTTTTTTTTATGGTGAGAATTGCATTGGTATTGTGCACCAGTTTATTCCACATTGAGATGTAGGAAAAGCAGTTTAACGTTGTTTTAACACCTTTAGAATGCAGCCTCAATGAAGATTAACCGTTAACCTACCACACAGTTATAATGCCTCCATCTCTACCAGAACAAAGGGCAGAGGGCCGGTCACCCGCTCTCACACACACACACACACACACACACACACACACACAGTGAGAGGACAGAGCTGAAGTTATACTGAGGTTTTTCCTTGGTTTGCCAAAACTGAAATATACTTTGCCAAATTGGTCCAATGGCAACCACAGAGCTCTACACAAAGGTAAGTGTATTACATGACTTTTAAACATACCTGCCGTTTCATTGGATGTCATTGTAAACATTGTGATAGATAGATAGATAGATAGATAGATAGATAGATAGATAGATAGATAGGTAGGTAGGTAGGTAGATAGGTAGGTAGGTAGGTAGGTAGGTAGATAGATGGGTAGGTATGTAGGAAGGTACATAGGTAGTTATGTTAGGTTAGAAGGTAGGTCATATCTTCACCTGGAAATATGAATTAAGTCAATTTTTTGCATTTTTCGTTTTGTTAGATTTTTACCTTTACAGAAATAAAATGTGGACCAATCAGATCTCAAAACATCTAAACATATATGGCCTCATTTTTTTTAGTGTTTGAAAATGTACATCTCTTTAGTGCTATTACAGAGAATGAGAGAGAGAGAAAGAGAGAGAGAGAGAGTAGCAGAGACCAGCTGGTGTTAATGTTTAATGCTGTCGCGAGTGTATTTATGCTGATAAAGAACAAAAAGTATCGCACAAGCACATGAGCAATTTCCCTGGTGTCTATAACAAACTGTTTCCACAACAACAAAACCAAACCTATATATGAAATTTGATATGGAACTGATTGAATTTCAATGGTCTTTGTTACACCTACAGTATTTGTCCAATGTTTGAAAACACTCTTTATAATTTTTTTATTATTGCTCTTTTTATTAGCATTCTTTATTATTTTTTTCTTTTCACATTTTAGAATAATAGTAAACTATTCGAAACTAATAAATAAGACTTGGGAATTCTGTTGTGACTAAAGAAATTCTAGCATATTCAATGTAGTCACGCTTTTTCTAGAATTTACAAACACGTTTAGCACTGCTATAATGCCACTGTGCATAATCACAAGTGTGAAATACAATGAAATTTGACTCATTATTGTCCAAAACAGAGTACAATCCTACCGTTAAAAGTCAATACTGATATTTTGATTGGTTTTGCCTTTTGTCACATCAAATGCTTATTTGCAAGTTGCTCTTGGCTGGTTGTCAGTCTTGATACCCAAAAATGATACAAAGCTTAATTAAGCTTTATATCAACTTGCCAAGAACGTACATTTATAACACAGATTACCACACTGTATGTATTTTGTTACTGTGTTTCTGCTTGTTCTCAGGGGGCATGTGTGTGGGTGCCGGACCCAGAAGCTGTGTGGGTGTCTGCTCAGCTGCTCCAAGACTATCACCCTGGAGACCAAAAGATCTTAATCCAGCTCAGTGATGGCAGAGTAAGATACTCATCCACGCATACATGTATTTACATGCTATCTAAATGGGGACCACAGATAGATCGTTTTAATACACATCTAATTATAATTGTTTTAAACTAAGCTTAATCTTTTGCATTTTTATATAAAAAACGATTTACTATTAACAAATAATGTTAAATGTTGTTCTCATAACAAACACTGTCTTAGCCATTTTTGGAACTATTTTTAACAAACTACTCCCAAAGTAAATTTTAATGCATTTACATTTATGTGTTTGGTAGACGCTTTTATCCAAAGCATTTAGGCTGTATGTTCAGTCGAACCCACAACCTTTTGTTCTGCTACCAATTATAGCAACAGGAATACTGGCTGTATGAAGTCAATTCTCTTTAAGTTCACACAGGTGTCTCAATATAAATCTATTGTAATTCATGTCTTATTTTTCATTCAGGAGATGGAGTATTCTTTAGCGCCCCCTGCAGGTCTCCCCCCTCTGGGTAACCCTGATATTTTGGAGGGCGAGAATGACCTCACGGCTCTCACGTTCCTCCATGAGCCGGCGGTACTTCACAATTTGCGAGTGCGCTTTCTCGACTACAGTAGCATTTATACCTACTGTGGTGAGTTACATTAAAAGATAAACAGTGGCAAGCTTGTCTTTATAGATATAGCCCAGTAATCTCCATTTTACTGGGTATAAAGTTCACGACACAGAATTTGAGTTGCCATTACTCACTGTTATATTGGCTACTGTAAAAAAATGTGGACAAAGTTTGCTTGTGGAATGTACAGTACACAGCAAAATGTTTAATCTATTTAAATTTGGAATTGATTTATTCTTTGTAAGATTTTGGGGTTTATATAATGACATCACATTTGAACTGTGTCATTGTGTAACAGGAATTGTGTTGGTGGCCTTAAATCCTTATGAACAGCTTCCCATCTACGGAGAGGAAGTTATTGATGCATACAGTGGGCAGGACATGGCTGACATGGAACCTCACATCTTCTCTGTGGCTGAGGAAGCGTATCGAACCATGATCAGGTTAAGAGCAACCAAAGAGCAAAGATGGTTCACTTACAAAAAAAGTATTTAGTAAAGTTTCCAGGACATGTGCCCTTACAACATGTATTGGGGTTGGTACAGTGTATGGTAAATTCATGTACCATGGTGTTTTTGTGGTAATTCAAGGTAGTTTTAAGAATACCAAAAAACATGGTAGTACTATAGTACAGGTCAGTCTTTTTTTGACAGTGAAGCACCTTGGAGAACCTTTAAAAAAACAAGGTATATAATAGTATAGGTATAAAAAAACAGGGTATATAAGGTTATCATACAGTACTGTGTATATACAGTGTATATAGTAGGACCATACTAGTACCACAGGACTTAGTGAGCAAGTTATTGAGCAATACATGAAAGATCAGTTTAAAATGGTCTCCTTGCCTGGCCCTGATTCCCAAAGGTAAGCTTATAATAATGATTTATAATTTGAGCTGTCAAGTCCGATTTTCCGATGTTTCAAACAGAGATGGCGGTAGAGAGGCGAAAGTTTACGGGTTGTAGCTTTAATCAAAACTATTTGTATAGCAAGGCTCCAATCCAATCAAAACATCTGTTGTTTTTGGTCATGTTTATTTGTTAAGGGAGGAAAAAAATCAGTCCATCATAATTAGTGGAGAATCAGGTTCAGGAAAAACCGTGTCTGCAAAGTTCACCATGCGTTACTTTGCTGTGGTTGGTGGTGCGGCCCAGCAGACCAGTGTGGAGGAGAAGGTTCTGGCATCCAATCCCATCATGGAGGTATTGGACCATGAATTCTGACCTCTTACCTTTGATATTCAGTTCAATGAAACTGTCTGGTAGGAGGCTGTTTATAGATATATATGGTAATTTTAACCTTTGCAGGCAATTGGTAATGCAAAAACAACCAGAAACGATAACAGCAGCCGTTTTGGGAAGTATATTGAAATCGGATTTGGGAACAAAGGGGATATCATCGGAGCAAACATGAGAACTTACCTGTTGGAAAAGTCAAGAGTGGTTTTTCAGGTGATAGCCCAATCACACACTGTTTATGTTAGAAAATGTCTCATACATCAGTGGTAATATTAAGTTTATATTTTGCATTTTCAATCTTCTGTGTCTTGGAACACAGGCAACTGAAGAGAGAAACTACCACATCTTCTACCAGCTTTGCTCCTCCAGGGATCTGCCAGAGTTTAGGACACTAAAACTTGGTAAGAAGGTTCTTCAAGAACATTAATGAATGTGTGGACGTTTTCCTTCACTCGAATTTTGTAACTGCATATCTCTAGATTCTCCTGAGAACTTCCATTACACCAACAAAGGACAGGATGTACACATTTCAGGCACGGATGATGCTGTTGAGCTAGAGCGCACAAGAAATGCTTTTACTGTACTAGGTAAGAAACACTCTTAAAGATAAAGGTGCTACAAAAGGTTCCTCACAGCGATGCCACAGAAGAACCATTGTTTGTTCCCCAAAGAACCATTTAGTCAAATGCTCATGGAAGAACCATTTTTTCTTACCTTTTAACACTTTCCACTACAAAGAACTTTTAGTAAAACAAAGGTTCTATGGAACCAAAAATGGTTCTTCAATGGCATTGTGAGGCACCTTTTTAAAGAATGTAATGCATTTTCAGAACGCTTCAATTTGATCAAATATGTGGCTTGTCCCTGCAGGAGTTCATCCTGACCAGCAGATGGAGATATTTCAAACACTGGCAGCTATTCTTCATCTTGGCAACGTCAACATACAAGCCAGTGGTCGTGGTGGAGACCGCAGCTACATTGACGTATGAGTGACATTTAAAAAATTATGAAATTATGATGAACTAGCATTTGCTAGCCTTGACTAATTCTTTATAATGACATACAAATGCCTTTTAATGTTAATTTAGTGTGTAGTTATGTCCTTAAATAAATGCACAATTGTTCACAGTTAGAAATGTGTAGGAGTTTCTTGTCATAACTAATAAATGAAGAACAATACTGGTGCTCATCTTGCTAGTTTGCTAGCACTTATCAAATAGCATATGCTAATATGGAAAACATTCTCATTGTTCACACTGGCAGGCCCAGGACCGGTCTCTGGCCATCTTTGCCAAGCTTTTGGGGGTGGAAGGTGCTCAGATGGCCCAATGGTTGTGCCACAGACGGCTGGCGGTGGGTGGAGAGATGGTCGTGAAGCCAATGACAGGCCAGCAGGCTAACGAGGCGCGGGACGCTCTGGCTAAGCACATGTATGAGCAACTGTTTGCATGGACCGTACAGACGCTCAACTCGTCTTTACGCGCACACAGGCGACAGCCCAAATCTTTCATAGGAGTCCTCGATATCTACGGGTGAGAGAACTGTGTAACATGCCAGCTAACACGGAACATTCTTAGAACGTTGGCTAATGTTCTCTAAAAATTCTCTTTAAGTTATCATATCAGAAAAGTTTTTCATAAGTGGATAGTGTGACATTTTATAAAAGGTTAAAGAATTAAAAGTTCAACAACATCAACATCTAAAAAACTGGATATTTTGAATATCCATTCTTAGAACTTTCAAATGAACATTTTAATGTTTCTGTCATTTAATGGAAATGTTATGGAAACATTCTTACAACCTAAAGTTGTTAACTTAGATTGCAACTTGATTATTCTGTAAACAGCAGTGTAGGATTGATTTCCTCTTTTGCTTTACTGTTAACAGGTTTGAGACCTTTGACAGGAACAGTTTTGAGCAATTCTGTATAAACTATGCCAACGAAAAGCTACAACAACAGTTTAATAGGGTATGTCTCCAGACATTCACTATCAACAACTGTGAATTTAGAACCCAAATCATTTTGATGCACTTTAGAAATATGTGTTTTCCTTCTTTCCAAGTTAAATCAGTTTTTTTCCCCTCAGCATGTGTTTCAGTTGGAGCAGGAGGAATATATGCGTGAGGAACTTCCTTGGAACCGCATCGAGTTCAGTGACAACCAGCCCTGTATCGCTCTCATCGAAGGGCAGCTGGGTCTTCTTGATCTTCTGGACGAGGAGTGCAGAGTGAGGAAACTTCATAAGAACTTCCACTAATGTCATAATATCCCTCAATGCACCACAGGGGAGGTCATTTCACGTCTGTTGTCTCATAAATTACAGCATATTAATCTGTTCTAGATGCCAAAAGGCTCGGACGAGAACTGGGCCCGGAAACTTTACGACCAGCATCTGACTCGAAGCGCTCACTTTCAAAAACCACGCATGTCTAACTCCGCCTTCATCATTTTGCACTTCGCCGATATGGTTAGAAAAATCTACCTAGCGTGTTGGACATTTTTGGCTGTACACACATATATTTTTTAAAGGTTCCACTGTTTATTATTACCAATAGGTCCAGTATGAGTGTGATGGCTTTTTGGACAAGAATCGAGACACTGTATTCGAGGAGCCCATCAATATTCTTAGAGCTAGTCAGGTATTATTTAAAAAGTTCAATCATTTTCTTAGTTGTAGCTTGTAAGCAATGTTTGAGTTTACTGACCAAACCTTTCTTAGTCAGAACTGGTCGCTGAGCTGTTCCAGAAGGAACCAGCAGGGGGAACCCTGCCCAACTCTTCTCTCCCAAATGGTAGCGTTCGCTCAGGGAAGAGAGCTCATCGAGAACATAAACTAACTGTTGGCTTTCAGGTGAACCATTTCTGTTGTTTACTGTGTGAATACAAACGTTCATTTATCTACAGAAGAGTTCAAGTGATTGTTTTACATTAATGTTTTGTTTAATAATGTTTATTTTAGTTCATATTTTACAACTATTTTGATTTATTAGGCTCCTTGTGCTCTATTTTATTATTAATCTCTTTAAATTTCACAAATTGTGAACAAATGGTTACCAATACCCCATAGAGTCAAATTTAAAGTTTTGTGGCTTTTTTTGTCTGTTGACTTTGAGGCCATATATGCTACCATCCCTTCTAAACATTCACTTTTTAGCATATCAAAAAAAGAAGCCCAAAACATTGATGACTTATACTGCACTTACTCAATTTGTCCAATCAGATGCTCTCTAGAATGGGAATGCCCCTCCCCCTAATAACATCTGAGTATCAATAGCAAATTAACTAACTTTGATGTTAACAAAGCTATTTAGCTATTTTGATATACTTCCTGTTGCAACAGAAAATATGTCAACAGAGGAAATAATTTTATCTCTCTGTGTTCAGTTCCGACAGTCTCTGCAGCTCTTGATGGAAACCCTGAACAGCACCACCCCACATTACGTCCGCTGCATAAAACCCAACGACCTCAAACAGTCCTTCCTGTAAGAGAATACCCAGCTAACAATTTTAGGTTGTAAGAACGTTTCCCTAATATTTTCATTAAGTAACGAAAACATGAAAATGTTATTTTGAATGTTCTAGGAACGTTAGGAACATTGTATTTACATTTAATGTTAGATATAAGTAATCAGAGACCTTTAGTGTTCTTACGTATGTCTGAGTGTGTGTAACCTCTATGTCTCAGGTTCGATCCCAAACGAGCGGTGCAGCAGTTGCGAGCGTGTGGAGTCTTGGAGACCATTCGCATCAGTGCCGCAGGATACCCTTCCAGGCATGTCCTTCATCTGTGTATATCATCCCAAAGTAAAGAAATGTTGCTCCAGAGTTGCTCTTCCAAAGCTCAGGAGACTTAATTGAGCTCTCAGTTGTTTCATTTAAGTATTAACTGTCTTAGATGTTTCTTCATAATGTTAGATACAAATGAGACTGTTGTTGGTGTAATTATAAATATTCATGCAGTTTAGTCTTGGAAGAGTTTGAAGATAAATGTTTAAGTTCATATTTGAAATCTCAGACTTTTCATGGCAGACTTTTGAGTTTTGGTAAATCTACGCACACTTTGTGGCACTGTTGAGAGTTCCTGCAAAACTTCAAAACTCTAAAAGAAGGTGTTAAAGTACTGGGTTCTATTTCTGAGGAGAAACATCTGACATGCAGAAAACTTAAGTCTCCATTTGTCCAACCTTTAACATCTGATCTTGAAGAGATCTTAATTGTGATTTTTCTTATCTATGGGATGGTCAATAAAATAAATTCTCTTACAACTGCCCTTGACGTTTCTTACTCCAGATGGACATACGAAGAGTTCTTCGCTCGTTACCGAGTGTTGCTACAAGGGTCATTTTCTCCAGATGATGTGCGCCGCTCCTGTCAGAGGGCTCTTCTTGACCTCATCCCTGACCCAGAGCAATACTGCTTCGGCAAAACCAAGGTCTTCTTCCGGGCCGGGCAGGTTGCGGTGCTGGAGAAGCTGAGAGGAGATAAACTGCATGCGGCTGGGGTTTTGATCCAGAGCTGGGTGAGAGGCTGGCTGCAGCGTAGACATTACCAGAAGCTCCGCTGGGCCACCCTGATCCTGCAGCGCTATACCAGAGGAACCTTGGCCCGCAGGTGGGTTGGTTCTGGTTAGATTATAGTTATAGGCTTTGGTGTAGGTTTAGAATTAGGGATATGGGTTACACTTTATTTATATTTTGTTTCTAAACAGAGTTTATTAGCACTCTACTCGCAATGTTTGTTTTGATGTGTGTTTACTGGTGGGTTTGTGATCTTATTGAGTGTCTGCAAGTATACTAATCCTGAAGTGGGTACTTTTACGTTATCTGACCGTTAGGTTGGCGTGGACTCTACGGTACACCCGCGCTGCTTTAATCATTCAGAAGACGTACCGCATGCTGGTGGTTCGGCAGCTTTTTCTGACCATCAGAGAAAACGCCATCAAAATCCAGGCCTTCATCAGAGGCTCACGGGCTCGATGGCTTTACAGACAGGTGACCCAGCTAACAGTTTTAGGTTGTAAAAACGTTTCCCCACTGTTTCACATATGTAATTAAAACGTTCTAGGAACATTCAAAATGTCCAGTTTTCAGACTGGACATTTATTAACGTTACCATTTGGCTACAAGAACATTATTCAAACTTTTTTGTAACTTTTTAAAATGCCTCACCAACAACTTTGATCTTTTACCAACAAGAATGATTGCTTTAATATATGGTATATAATGTTATTTAAAACGTCCTACTAACGTTAATGCAACAACGTTTTTAAAAACTTTGAGAGAACATAAGCCAATGTTCTGAGAACGTTCCCTGTTAGCTGTACTTTAAGAAAAGCCTGCCGCTTTTCTCTTTAACAGTTAATTGGCAAACTGTTTACATTGTTGGCAGATGCTGGCAGAGCGGGCGGCGGTTTTCCTGCAGGCGCGGGTTCGAGGCTGGCTGGCCCGCCGCAGGTTCAGTCGCATCAGAGGCGCAGTGGTGCTCCTGCAGTGCTGCGTGCGCAGGCGGGCGGCGCGCAACGAGCTGCGGCGGCTGCGCGCCGAGGCGCGATCGGTGGAGAGATACAGAGAGCTGAATAAAGGCATGGAGGTCAAACTCATGCAATTGCAACTGCGGGCCGATCAACAGGTGCGCGAATGGATGTGTGTGTTTAGTGATTTTGTGCATGTGCTTGCTGACGTTCAGATGTTACTATTTAATATTTTGGTGGTGCTTATACTGTGGTTTGTATATAGGCTGATAATGTCTGCTATAAAATTGATCAATTGTTAAAATATATTCTGTTATTCAGTTACATTCCCAACGC
>JAZGTK010006821.1:0-20233 GCA_036877625.1 Ambastaia sidthimunki | reverse complement strand
GGAGGATGGAGAGGAAGATGGACTCAAGCCCCTGATGTGGGAAGAAAATAATGGAAAAGCAGAGAAGCTTAAAAAGTAATCTTTCTAAAATGACTTGATTTTTTCCAGCAAGCTTGTGCACTGTGCTAATAGCGATCGGCAGCAGGCCGTGTTCTGCCATAGCCCCTTTCTGCACTGAAGGGTCCGGGGATTAAGCAGGAGGTGGAAGCCCAACTGGACAGAGTCACTGGGCCATACACAGAGCAAGTGAAGGGCGGGTGTGTGTGGGCAGAGGCAGAAAGAGTCAAATAGTGAGATGCATCAAATATTTCCTTGATTTTTGGATTCACAGGCTTTCATCTATGTTGAGGGGTTTAGTGGAGGACTAAATGAATAGACAGTTTTAGGTGGCTGTGGCCCTCAGCTACAGATTAAATAAGGTGAACGCGCTTCTTTCTTAACAGTGGCTCAGAGCCAAGAGTGAGACTGGGGCTAGTTGCTACACTTTTTACTCCAGTGCAAAGTTGGGTAGGTTTATTTTTTTAAACTCTGCTTTACAAAGGTTCAAAGCCCCCTGTTGAATTTTAATAAAATATGATATCTACCTGGTATTACTGTAGGAGGGAAACTATACAACCATGACTCATAAGAAGCAGAGGTCAAATGAGTAACTGGCATTATCAGCAGACATAAACACACAAGCTACTGTACTGTACTGTACTGTACTGTACATACAGAGACAAAATCACTGTAACGAAGTTTCAAATGACCTTCACTTGAATTAATCTCAGATCTTTAGTATGTGTCTGTTGGCACAATTCTTCTGCATCCCAAGCAGGAAATGACCCACCTTCAACAATTTCAGTTTGTTCTCCCTAAATCACTATCAAACATTGTTCCATTTGCTTTTTAACTAATTTACATAAAGCTAGTAAACAATATAAATCATTACAAATACATCCATTACAGCTACAGGTTGCAATACAGCTGAAATGCAAGGAAGTCTGGGCTCCTTATCATAATGACATGCATTACTGCTGTCACTTCGAATTCATTATTTGTGCTTTATTATTTGTGAAAAACACTACCTGAATTTCCCTTTGCTTGTTTTTTAATGCAAATTCACACACAGAAATAAGACTTTGGAGTGTATTCACAGTTTATTTCTCTTCTATGGCAACAACAGTGCTGAGTTTTTGTCTGAACAATGAAAATCAAGCTTGGGACGTCTAAAGCCAGCGATGCTGCGTAAGACAATAACATAAAGATACGGGACAGTAATGGGTCATTATCCATCTCAAATGTGGTCGCATTCGACTGTCTGGAAAGTGCGGTAATCTCCTCCCGTGGCACTTCTGGAGATGGAGGACCCTGCACTTGAATGCACCATGAGACAGGGAAAACTGCTTGTCCTTTAATTAAAACAAGCCACCAGCTGTTCTCCCAACAATTAAATATGAGAGGTATGAAGGTTTGATATTTAAGGAGTTTGGGTGGCATTGCTTCTTTTACAGATGATTTAGCAAACAGCTGTTGGCTTTTTGAGGCCCGATGTAAGTTAGCACCAGTCGGCCAGACCACTTTCTTCATCTGCCGTTTTTTCCCTTCATTTAGATCCCTCAGAGTCTCACAGCTGCCCAGCTTCACAGATCCACTGGTCATGCCTGTACAGCCCGTGGGATCTTCAGCTCATCGTTCATCTCCTCTGCCTGTTGTTTTCCCAAATATTCGTCTTAAAGATGTTCTACCAGGTTGAAGATGTAGCTGAGTGGTTGCATCTTGGGACATGGAAGGCTTATGAAAGGTTTGAGGATTTCCTTTCACCATAGATTTCTGAGTTTAAATTAAAGAATGAAAGAATGGTGGCAGATGGTGGAGGAAATACGCTTTCATTAGGTTCCACTGTAAGGAAGTTTTTTTATCATCTAGTTAGCAGTTAGCACTGCAGTGTTACTTATATTGCAGGTAGGGTCTGCTTATAGGCTATAGAGGATACAGCAGGTTACTGTCATTTGGCATACTTTACCAGAGTGAATAAGGTTTGCATATGTTGTAAATAAGGAGGCATGTTAATTTTTAAAACAGCGCAGCACTATTTTTATTTAATTTAATTTAGATCCTGGTTTAACTGAATTGGTGATTTTCTTGCTTAAATTTTGCATGCGAAAAACTGCAACTGTTTAGTGCATTGGCCTCTATAGGCTAGAGTCTATAGTGATGTGTGTACTTTCACATTGCACATTCAAGACACTCTAGCTTGCAAACAATTCAAATACAATCTCTGTCACTATCATTCATTCATTTCCTATCATACACTTTACTGTGTGTTTGTGTGGATCAGTCAATCTCACTCAGCTTTTTATCTCTTTTACAGAATTCAAATTCTGAACCTCATTTCCCCCTTTTTTGTCTATTTTTCTGTCTCTTCCATCCAATCCTTAACACACTTCAAGATGTACCGCTAGGTCAGCGAAATAGCGAGCAGACACTGTCTGGAGGTCCCTGTAAGGTGACTGAGGAGGGTGAGAGAGCAAATGGAGGAAGGTAAGAGGGAGAGAGGGAGCTCCAGTGAGGCGAAGAGGAAGATGAGGCAGTTGGATTGACAGAAGTGAGGCACAGTGATTTGCCTCTGTGTTTCACAGCCCGGCTGACTGACATTAATGAAAACTCACACTGAGCCAAACACGGCGCAAGAAATGCAGGGAATAATCAAGGTCACTCAGAGGAGTGTCATCCAAAGTCCAATCATTTCCTCACAGAACGTTCCCACTTGAATCCATTTGTGTGACTGTTTGTGTGCCTGTGTCTTCAGACACAAGTTCTGATGCTCAGTGACTTTTCTGCATCCACAGTGATGTAAATCAACAGCTATCCAGTGAAACATAAAACATCTTAAAAATGTCCAGAAAATAAGAAATGTTCAGAGTTGTTCAAAATCAAATGAAACTTGATTTGCATTTTTAAAGGGAAATGACAGTGGTTTTAAAGCAGTAAAGAATAGTGTTAAAGTTTTTGTAAACTTTGGTTTTAGGCTTTGAGTTTTTTTAATTGTAATGTTTCATCAGAGTGGAGTCGGTGGCCATTCCATACACGAGAATAAATACATAATGTAACAACAATGCAGGGTAAAGGGGGTTATGTAAATTGTTACATATATAAATATTAAGATATCATCATTACTGAGATTTTGAACACTGAACATTCTGTTAGTTAATGGGAGATTTTAATTTCTTAAAATTGTGCACTGTAATGAAATATATGTTCATTTAGCACCCGAAACACGTTTGACCCCATTTCTGTAACTTTCATTTAGGCATCACCTCATGGAAGATAAAAGGAGCCTGTTTCTGGAGGTGTGAATATAATGAGATGGTAGCTTGAGGTTGACTTAAGAGACTGCATGGTCCTTTGAGTTGTGTGAGAGGAGATGGGCCTTACATAATTGAAATCCTCAGAGAAATGTTGAAGGAGAACTGCTGTGCAAAAGGGGTTCACACTAATCCTCAATTTCTTCTTGAGATAAAGATGTCGCTGAGATACAGTTCTACTAAGGGACCATTAAGCCATGTGTGCTGTTGGCACGCGTCATACCACTGAGCGAACTGGGAGACAGAACAGGTTCATTATATTGGTGTTCAAACAGAGCTCATTAGAAACTTTATTGGTATAATAGAGAAATCATTAACGCCATTAAAGTCTCAAGCCTCACCTGAGTTTTTTGACACCCCTGCAGGGGAAAAATAATAACAAATGTCATTTGAAAAGCTGAGGTCACCATATATATATACACACACACACACACACACATATGTATATAAATATATATATATACAAATGACTTGGATGCATAAAAATGAAACCTGGGTTTATAGGTGTAAAGACCCCATAAGAAGATTATTATGGCAACAGCATGGTGTTTGACTAATAAAAGGTAATTTCTCTCAGGGGTGATTTTGTTTTTAAAACCCTATTGGTTCACAGCAGAATATACTTACTTGTGCTGTTTCTCCAAACAAAGTGCAGTTGACATTCACATAGACAAAGTGACCCGCAGTTTTTGTCCCATCTAAGTGACTCAGCACATTTGTGCTTCATCTGTTGCTCTGCCCTCCCGTCCTTTCTATGGCAATGAGAAATCCAACACAGATTGTCCTTCATCATAGTGGATGCATGAAAGGATATTAAAGGCCAAAGTGCCACCGTTTCCCTTGATTTTAGAGAAGCACGAACAGAACAGATACAAATGTCTGTGTGAGGTCAACATGATGGAGGAGGTAGGCAGGATCATTTGACAGCACAATAACTAGAACATAGGATTTGTAAGCATGATAACAAGCTAAGCGTTGGTTCAATAACCTGCCTTTGTTTTTGACCTTTGATGGGAATCATTTGTCATTTGAATCATATGATCTCAGCTTCTCCAAAAGATACGTTACTGAGATGTGTCAAGGTGTAAAATTGCCTGTAGATTGTGCAGATAACTTGATATCCCTGTTAAACTCTGCTTAGCCTTTAACACTGATTATTACTTGCTTGTAGAGCATTTCATAATGCATTTTTGTCTGTTTGTAGAGCTGACTGGACAAGCCTGCATGAATTGAGACCATATCTAGTTCTGCTATGACCATTGAGTCATCAGCCTGGTCATGGTCATCACTATAATATGATCAGCGCCACAAAGATTAAAGAGGTACAATTTCCTCCCCACTAAAGTAGTCGAGGTCTCATTTGGAGATATCACTAGTCTTTAGACAGCTCTTCGTCTCTGTCAGTGTCTTTCAGAAGCTGAAAGTGGTGCCAGTGCGTTCCTTCTCTCCCTCTCCCATGTTCCCTCTCTCTGCTGACATCCCTATTAGGGCGATCCAGTTGATAAATGCCATGCAGATTAGCAGAGGGGAGAGTTTCTATTTGACGTCAGTCTTTAGGCTGCTCTTTCCAGTGCGGCCCCAGATCGCTCCTCCGCTGTACCCTTCATATCACACTCGGTGTCTGAGCAGGCGGAATTGTGGCGCAGTCTAATAGTTATTCATAAGGTTTTACCTTGACCTCACATTGGACATGGAGGGCAAGGAGATTGCGATAAACTCGCCAGAGGTTTGGACCGAAGTTTCTACACTTACTGTGGCTGTACCTTACAGGCAACTATGCAAGATGTGTATTTATTTTTTAATTTAAATTCTGATAAAAAGTGGAGTTGTTACAGTATACAAGTCTGTGAGTATTTGGTAAGTCAAACTGCTGAACTCTGGAATCATACCTGATCTGTTTAGTAACTATTGGCAAAGATCATAAGTAGAGCATTAATTTGTCAGATATTTAGGCCCCAGGTATCACACAGATGTGAATTATGGTCCCATGAGGCCCATAGGCACACATTTTTGGACCCTAGTGGTCCCTCACTGTATTATGCATTGATGGTGCTGGTGTATTCGGCATACTTTGGTAGTTCACAGCTAAACACAATTAATTACAGTACACATTATAGTCACGCATGTATTGCTTTCATCAGCTCATGGTACCTATAAACAAGAACATCTATCAGTATTGATTGATTTCACAGACAAACATGAAGATTATTGTTGCCAGGGAGCAGGTGTTGATGGCAGCTTCAGCAGTAACCTGTGTTGTGCCCATCAATCAAACACAAGCAATGCAGAGGCTCACTGGTGGTTTTCATTCTGTCCTTTATCACAAAACAACTGGCACTTTAATTATAACAATGCCAAACCTTAAATCGAGGCAGCAGTCAAGTCGAAATCAGGCAGTAATTTAGGCTGCACCAATGAAAGCCAGTGAAGCTAATACAACAAAAGCTAACCGACACTCATCAAACCAAAGGGGCTTGACCCAATGTTATGCTATGCTATGCTGTAACAGAATAAAAAGGAAACCTGGTACACACACTGGACAGCTCAAAAGTGAACTAGAGAAGACGGCCTCTGGGGTTTACTACAAATGTGATTGTGTTTCAGTAGCTACATCCTATGACCATCACTACAAATCATGGGGCCCAGGACACTTACATTGAGAAGTATAAAGACATACAGTGTTTAATGTCAGAGCAGTGGTGCAGAAGGTAACATACTTGCCCCTGGCATATACAGGAGCTGTTGGCTCAAAGCAAAAGGGGTTTGAGCCTGACATGGGTCATGTTTAGATCCATAGTTTCCTTTGCTCTCCATCCTTTCCACTCTGCCACTACTGTCTTAATAAAGACAACAATGGTGAGTTAATGATCCCCAATGCAGCCCTATAGATAATGTAGTAAGATGAAAAATCAAATTTAAGTCAAATTTAATTAGATTGAAAATTAAAGGCAAGTTGACGACAATGACCAAAACTGGATATGTTTGAGTTTTATGCTATTTTATCTGAAGAATATGTTGTTGTTTATTTTCCATTAGCATTTCCCATTTATCATTTATTTTGCTTTGGAGAGAATTCAAGAGATGTACACAAAGGAGAAGTGTTGTTAAAATGGCAGTGTGTAAGACTCGGCACTGCAGAGAACTGAGATTACCAGACTGATAATGGAACAGATTCACATCACAACGATAGCAAGAGATGTAATTTCCATGCAAATATCTGCAAGGAAAAATGGAACACCAATCAATTTTCCATATTCCTCAACCCATCCCTTTGCTCTCTTTAAACCTTACAATTTTCGTAGATTTTTGCATGCTTACTCAACAGCCATTGAAAGCCGGCATCGTTTGTTACTTTATTGGGCTTTTTCACAGCGAGTACAGTTGGCTCTCGTGATTTTGCGAGACTGCTTGTCCTTTTGTTTCATCCACTTCACTGCTTTGCGGGGATACAGATGGCTGCGATAGCAGTCACATTTGGATTGCTCAAGCCCTGATCGTATGCCAAGCAGTGCGACAACCCCATTAATCTTCCTTATCAGTATGGCAGTTAGAGCTAAGTCCCCCAGACTGTGTACTTTGCATGGGGCCACCGCTAACCAATGGAGGTAGAATAAAGCTCCCCGCTCTGATTTAGCACCGCCTCTGAATTACGGCTGGTGTCACCTCTGCAGAATGGACATTCCCCTTGCTTCTGCTCTCGACCTCCTTGTTATTGTATTTCTTTCCAAACACTGTCTACGCCCCCTTAAACCAATGGCTTGACAATTTCGTAATTGTGTTGAGCGATAAAAAGCTAATTAACTTATAGAAGATGTCTTATCGTCTCCGCTGCTCCACGCCAACCAATGAATGACCTTGATAAAATCTGCCCAAGTGCATGTTGAGTTTCTCAGGTTCTGTGTGTTGGTAAAGCCATTGATATCCTACTGTTAGTCAGCAGGAGACAAGAATGATTAATAACATTGAGCGCTACAGGATGGAAGAAGATGAGTGTGATAAAGGAAAGCCTGTAAGGGTTATTGTCCTATGAGCAGGGTAAGGATGGGGGGAACTTTCATGCCACTAATAAGCTCTGTACATGGGGAGCTTTATTGATGTTGTAAATATAAGTAATAAATATTAGTATTATAAAAATATTTGATTAGGCATGTAAAACATTATCTACTTGTGGCTTAAATATTTCATTATTAGGGTTTTGCACGGATGTCTTAGTTTCACAACAAATGTTTACAAATCTACTTTGCATTTTCTCAAGTCCTTTCCTTGCAGAAAATACACACAAATACCCTGTTTAAGTCAGCCTAAGCTGGTTTACTCATCTTAGCCACTCTTCCATCCTGATCAAGCTGGCCTGTTTGTGGATTTAAAATGGGTTTTGGGCACTTTTCAGCAAGTAAGCCTGGGAGACCAGCTGGCCAGTTAAGGAGTAGATTTAGCTACTTTGCTCACCAGAGCAAGGTCAGTAGTAATTAGTAGACCTAAATCAGACCTTCTGTGTTATGTAAGAATCATTAAAACCAAATGATTTTTAGTTCCTAGTAGAGGCAAATGTTGCAGAAGTCAAACCTACGCAGGCCAAACTGTGTCAATGGTGCTTCACACAACAGATTTGCTCTGATACTTTTGTTTGTTAAATATATTGGGTTTCTGCTGTCTGTGCAGGAATTATATCTTTGTCTGCGGTTTTGGGCTATCTTGTTTAATGCCCTACAGCTTAGCTAGCTGAGGTAGCACAGGAAGGCTGAAAATAAAGGCCCATTTGTTTTAGTTAGGACTAGCACCTAGGACAGCCATGGCATAGAGCTGCACCTAAATAGCATTTCAGCTGTGGAGACAGACTTCAGGTATTTTTTACCAGCCACTGGGGGTTTTGTTTACAGTGACCTGGCTGGTGAATGATGCTCTTTTCCACCTGAAAAGCAGAGAGCAGATGCTAGCTAAATGAGAAAAATCATTCCTGGTGTGTTTTGGTGCTCTCTGCACAAGGGCCTTCCTGTGACCACTCTCTTTTCATGTCTTCTTCCTTTTGAGAATTCAGCACGTATTTATTAATTCAGAAGCTTGATTTTGCCATATCTGTCATATTTCTTTGTATGCTGTTGGTGTGAACCAACACCAGCGAATGTTTCTGTAGTCTTTGTTTAGTGACAGAGTGACAGAATATGGTTGTCAGTTATGAACGTTCACACACAGTTCAGTTACAAAAGAGAGTGACAGTGCATTCTAAAACTGAATTGACTGAATTGAGGATTTGCACCCATTGGTTTGTGGAGTAAATTTGGATTACAAGAGCTGTATGAACGGACTAGCGGTCTGTCACAACATACAGTGTGATAGTTTTGTGTTTTGGGTGTGAGCCATATGTTGTGCTCTGCACTCAATGTAGAAAATGGCAGCTGTCTCTTAATTAAAATTTGACGGATGCACTCACACCTCAATCAGACTTGTTTATTAATAAATAACACTTGCGTTAATTGTGATAAAACTTTCTGATGTTATGGAAGTCATAAGTTCTGATACGTACGTCACTGTCCATATGGTTACAGGTGTTATTCAAGGCTATTTTAGGAACAGAAATGGGCTGTGACATTTGTTGTTTGTTTATTCAAGCCACACCTGAAAGTTATTGTATATGATCAGGACTTCAACAAATTCACATCTGTTAGTAAATACGTCAATCCCAAACACTGAACAAGTGAAGGTCACCAGTGTCTCATTACAAGAGAGCTTTTAAAATGACATATTACTTATTTGGCAGCTTTCTTATCTACATGCTAATTACACAGAAGGTCTTTCAACCTTCTGGCTAGCTGCTGTCCAGTGATGGATGAGATGGGATGAGAGAAAGAAAAATGAGGCACAGTGATCTAACGACCTAAATTCATCTGAACATTTTATCTCATTGACTAGACACACACACGTTTACTTATCTGTCTAAATGGGGCCATTCCATAGACCACTACTGTTTTATACACAGCTAGTTATAGTTAACAATATATCCTAACCCACACTCTAACCTGAACCCTAACAGAAAAGTGAAACACATAAGTGAAGTAAAAACTCAAGTTAAGATGAGTTAAGATTCAGCTTTAATTGTTTAGGTGAACAGAAAGGTAATATTTTATCCTCAATTTTTACCTTTTTAATTAGTTTTATACTGAGTTTTTTTTATCTTCACTAGGTCATTGTGATATATCAAGGGTAATAGCACTATGTGATACATCAGTTATCTATATATTCACAATGATTTTGCTGGCCTCTTAAAATTCTGCAACATTGTGAATAGCACATAGATTTTATTGGTCATTAAGTTTCCTAAGGAGTGTGTCATTAGACAAATTTTATAGTTTGTTCTTGAGAAGGACATTTTAAACCGTGTCCCATCTACACTTCAGTTGCAAAAATGGTATTATAATTGTAATTAATTTTTGTCTGAGTATAAACTGTATTGGTCAACTGTCCAGGTTTCCCTGCCTTGGCTGAGATAGCTGGGATTAGCTCCTACACGCCCTGTGGCCACAATATTGATAAGCAGTGTAGAGAATGGATGGGCTGATTAAATATAAACTGGCCAGTGAAATTGATTTGTTTCACTCCTTTGATCCAACTATTTATTTATATCATCTCCCAAACATGTCCTTGTATTTGACCGTTGACCATTACTTACTGAGTTTCCAAAACAGTTCAACATACTTTATGGCTAATGAATTTTTAAGTGGACCTTAGGGAAAGTAAATAAAAAGCATTGCCTCTTTTAAATAACTTGCTGTTTTTACTGGTATTTAACATGGCTGCAACATCTGTTTGGTCAAAACTGATGTTTATTCAGTTTGAAGAACAAAAACAGCCATTTGATATTATGCATTTGCTATTAAATTACATAAGGGATAGTTCAATATATCAGCAATTTAATTGTAGTAATTGTTGTAATTAGATGTAAATGAACAACCTTTTAGATGTTTGAAAGCATACTTCCTGTTTTGATCATAGGAGTCCTGCCAATAAAAGTGTAAACATTGCCAATATTCTCAAAAATCTCTTACATCTCTCCCATTGATCTCTTTCTGTCTCCTGCTGTTTTATACAGTTTTGGTCCGTGATGTTCTACAGCTTTTACATTTCCTGTTTTCTTTCATTAGCAAGCGCACAAGCCCAGCACAGAGACTGACAATACTGCTCATTTATTCTGCAGGCTCAACTTTCAGCCTCTTACCGGAGGAGTCAATCACTGCCAATCAATTAACTGATACTGTTAGTTTAACATGAGTGATACGCTGACACCACAAGAGCACCTTTTAAAAGTGCTTGTTTCTCTCAGCTGAGACCGCAGTGAGCTATAAGCTTTCAAACCGTGAGCCCAGTAAAGATTTACATTACAGAAGAACTAAAATATGGCTAACTTTCTTCTTTGAGTAAGAGCTTTTGGTAATTCGGGTTTTGATGTGATGGGAGAAAATGCTGACAGATGAATTAAACAACATCTGTGGTACAGTGATAAAACTGTAGATGAGTGGAGATCTATTGATTTTTATCTGTGGAGGAGGCGTCATCATTAGAGTTCTTACCAACAAGCCAACATGTGCGTGCTCACACACATAAGTTTTTAATCAATTTAGTTTATGAGGACACAGGAAGTGTCCCCATAAATCATGTTTACCTTATTATATGCTATATATGTCATTATACACATGTGTTCATGTAAATCACATACTCAAATCCACACACACACTTGTTGGCATATGTGGTTTATGAGGACCCTTCATAGACGTAATGGTTTTTATATTGTCGAAATCGTATATTTCATGCCCATCCCTACACCTAAACCTAACCATCACAGCACACTTTTGGCATTTTTAATTAACAAAAAATACCATTTGTATGTTTTTTTTTATTCAGTGTAGTTTATAAGGACACAGGAAATGTCCCGTAAACCATGTTTACATTGTTATACACGTCGTTATACATTTTTGTATTATAAAATGTTCTTCCCCATACACACACACACACACACACAAAAGTCCCCCAGGTTGAATGGGAACACATACACATTAATCATGCTATGCACTACAACTCCATAGAGAAAACAAGAGACACAAATACACTCTGCCTCTTTTCCATTCACTCTCTTTCTAAATAATATTGATACAGACTTGATAAAGTGCTTCTGTCAGAATGTATTACCCTCCTTGCAGTTTAGATGCTATAAATCACTTAAATGCTTTATACAGTTTGCATTGCTAATGCTACAGGCTTATCATTGCATGCAAACACTGCAGTAATTTGGGCAAAAAAGCCGTGGCAAAACTCTGAGGAAGAAGAAACACTGATCTAAACAACCTCAACTTGGACCATGTTTACACCAGTTATGTCACTGCCTTGGCCTGGCCCTGTGGACAAAATGTTTTGTGATCAGATCTCTCAATCCATATTCAGAGATTGTTGAAAGCTTTTGTGACCAACTGTGTATTTGTAGTGAAGGTTACACTTTTTTTTTAACGTTTACTTTAGACCTTAACTATGACTTTAAATTGCTAACTAAGTAACTTTGCAGCTACTTGTGAAAGTGACATATTTGTCAGGATCTGGATCTGGTTTTACACTGCATTGCGTCAACATGTTGTCTACACTGGAACTGTTTAAGCTCTATGTCATCTAAGACATCAGCAACAGTTTTTCATGGCTGTTTTGACTTTATTTTGATTAGTTAAAAATAAAATTAATTTTGCAACTTTGTAAACAAAATATGATTTAAAATGGACTGATAAGGGAAAATTTGAAAATCTTTGACGTTTCCCAAACCCAGGTAGTCTGATTTGTGGACAAACAGTTTACCTCACCTGACCATTTGTGATGACACTTACCAGGTGTAAACAGGGTCTCAGAGCAACAATCTTCTGAATAACCTTCATAAGTTCTTGCATTCGAGAACTGGATGGAAATATATATAATGCCAGACACCTGGAGAAAGCTGATGCTTCAGTCGATCAATTCTTTAATCTTAGTACCTAGACAACAAAGCTTAAATCAAGATGTATTTGTTAGTGTACACAGAGAATGTGATCAAAGAGGCAAGTAAATAAAGATTTTATAAACTCTGCCAGTTGAAACCGATAAGAATAAGAGTTTGATGTGTGTTCTCTGCACGTCCCTTTACGTTTAGTGCAATGTAATCAGCCCTCTAAGTCACATACGATATAAAAAAAGTGCTGAGAATTTGAATTTCTGCTTCAAGGCTCACTGTTAATGTAAGGCCTGATAAAAATGAATCATAAAATAATATAAAATGAAATTAAAAAGCTGCCTAAATTATAGATTATATACATAGCTATCACCGATAAATTAACTGTGGCACTTGTGCCTAATCTAATTTAACACATGGACAAATATGTTTGACTGGGGTCTCCTAGTGGAGCTGAACCATTTAAAGCCACCAAAGGAGTTTGAGGGCTACTGAAGTTGGGAGAGAGAACTCTCTAAGTTTTTAAAAGATAAAGTAAAATGGCAAACTGATAGCTATCCGAAGTACAGTTTGAAATAAAATCAAGTCAAAGCAATCTGCTATGGTAGTTTGTTATACTAAGATCCTTTTATATTATTTTAACAGCTTGGTTTTCACCTTCAAAGACCCTTTAGCCATTCACCCTTAATGAAGAGTTATTTCGTAAAGGTGTGCTTATTTAAAAAGTTTTCCTTCAAAGAAATGAATAGTACTTTCTAAAAAAAAGAAAGAAAGGAAAATCTCTGGAATATCATATAAATGGCCTATTAGAAGCTGTTTTGTGGTGTTCTGCATGCTGTGATGATTATAGTGTGTTCTGTCGCAGATGATATTCTAATATTGCTTACTGTAAATGGACATGTTTTTCACTGGGCATTAAATAATCAAATACAGGCTAAAATATTTCACACTCATGCAGTCAGTCATTAGACAATGTGTCATGCTAAATGTGTGCATTAAGAGATAACAGCCACATAGCTGCTTATATTCAGATAAAAAATACCTATTCTTGTCAAAAACAAGCTTTATTCATTATTAAAGTAAAATTTTATTCAAAAAATGTTTTTTTCGAAACAGTTGATTTGATAATGCAGAATAACTGCCACTAATGTATAAATGGATTTAAATAAGAATCTGACATTCCCAAACCCAGTTTAAACCTTTAAAAATTATATATATACTGTAGTAGAAATATTAAATTATGCCATCTAATGCAATGTTTCAGATTCAGCAATAGTATTTCTAGGTCAATAATCAAATGTGACAATACCCATGTTTCCCAAGTCTCTTGTGCAGTGTAAAAGCTCCCTGAAACTATGTTATTGGAGCAAATCCACATCTTGTCAGAGTTGTGGTGTAGCGGTGAGTGCATGCAGTTAAGACATGTTGAGCCCTGCCTCTCATGCAAGAAATAGAGGTTTGAATCTGCCCTAAGTTGTATTCTGATCCCATTCCCTTTTTTCTTGTCTTATTTCAACCATCTCTGTCAATATACAATGTCAAAAAAACACAGCAATGTACATGATCCATTCCATGCTCTTCTTATCACATTCATGTCAGCATTGATCTATCCACAGAGTCTTCTTAAAGCTGTGGATTTGTGCTTCACCTTGAATCATGGTTGGAAATCTGCCAGCACACTTTTAGCCAATTTGTGTCACACTAACAGTGTACCGTGTTTTCTTAACTGGATTGTCACAATGGTGGTGAGAGCTATCTAAACAGTGTCTCGAAATTGCAGGCTAACTCCACTAACTCACCAAACACTCAAGGGACACTTACAAGTCTTTGTGGAACATTTACAGGCTGCTTCCAGACTATGGAATCAGACACTCTGGTGTACATGCAAAATTCTGACATGGCTAAAACCAAACACCTACTTTTATTTTCTAGATCCCTAGCTGTATTTCACTGCATTCAGTACCCTCTCTTGCACACTCCTAATGCTCACAAATATTTATATTGCACAGAGCTAAATTAAGTTGAGACCAATTTAAAAAAGTCTGTACTATAGGCTGTATAGTAACACCAACCTGTCACCTGTTTTGAGTTTTACCCCAGTGTACTCTAAATTTACAGTCTCTTACCACTTTTGACTCTGAGTGTTGCCATTTGCCTCGTATTCTAAAGAATTAACTTTTACGTCAAGGTAAGATAACAATCCACTGATAACAGTTCCTCGCATGTGGAAGCGCATGTAGCATGCTGATTTCCAATCAGCACGTGGAACGTCACACTCCAAGCGCAAAATTCAAAGGCTCGAACAGTGACACATGCATCAGAATCAAGTGACATCATGTTATCTGTCTGATGTAGATGTATTAACAGTGGAAGTTTTATTTTACATGTTTTTTTGTCTTGGCCTGTAATATGTTGATGGGCAGAGGACATTTGAATTTTCTCTCTTTTTCTTTGATGGAAGGGTTTCTATTAGTGCCCCAGATCAAAAAACACACAGAGAGCAAAGCAGCCCACATTATTCATTCGGCTCCCCGCATGCATAATATAACAGCTTAATATATATTCAGTCACACTGGTATTTCTAAAAGCTGTTAGATTAAAATAAGTTTGAAAATCAATGTTGATCTTTTTTTAATAAAAGAAAGGAACATAAGTACACACAAATAGGATCAGGCATTGTGTTTGCTGAGTCCTTTGGTAAATTTGGGAAAGAATTCTGGATTTGGCACAGGAATTAGAATATGGGTCAGTATATCATTGACAGTGTGAGAAAAACAGAGAAATAGTGGAAAAACAAGTGTTTTAGAGAAAAACTGAGGCTCCCAAAGGTGTTGCTCTTGTCAGAAAAAAAACCTTCATACAGCACTTTTGGCTCTCTGAAGGCTTTTAAAAAGAGTTCTGTGAGAGTACAGCATAAAATAACTCACCTTTCATTTCATCTGACAAATGCTACAGATACATACTGTGTGATAATGAAGAATACGTTCGTGATGATTGTACATCACTTAGAACTTTTGATTTCCATTTTAAAGACATGTCTTGATATATAAAGGAAGATAATGTAGCATTCTCTGTTTTAAGACAGCCCATCGCCAAACAAAATGTACATTCCGTTTAGAACATTCTTCATATTAGGAACGTAAACAGCAGTCCTCAAATTTTAAGCAGTACAATGATGGAGTAATAATTATAGACGTGTCAGATACGTAATTTTGAAGAACTAAAGGATGTGACCATAAAACTTCTTGTGCACCCTTATGAACTTTCACACTTGATATTGTTAACCCAGTGTCACTCTGAATCGTGGGTTAGTGCAATTAGGTTATCAGTTAGTTCAGTTAGGTTATCTTTAACCTTTAACATGTTGTTTTTTAAACATGTTGTTGTTTTTTCTGGGTTAGTAATTGACTTTCGGTAGTCCGGTTTTGACAATTCACACTATACACTTATAAACCTAGGGTTAGTGTTCCTATTTGCATAATGTGTGAGGTTAATAACACTTATTGGAGAAGCACAACATACAATCAATGCTTAACTAACGCTTAGCTGTGTTTTTTAATTCAAGGTTAAAAGTATAAAATTTCCAAAATAAGTGTGAAACATTGCTTTTCCCAGGGTTAAAAGTTGCTTTTTAACCTGGGGTTTAAAAAGACATTAACCCAGGGTTAAGTACAGTGTAAAAAGCCTTATGGTCTTGTGACATGGGGCCAAAAGGGCTTTATGCATTCTTATTTCTATTTACATAATCTGACTTAATCAGGCACTTCTGGTGATCTCAGAGATGCCCTAAAAACAGGAAGTTGTGTTGTGGAAATATTCCTCTACTAGGAATATCTACTAGGAGCTCACACCACAGAACTGCAAAGCAAGGACTGGAATTTTACAGCCTGCTGCTTGTTCATAGAGGAGAGAGTAATTGCAACATTTCAGTGGTTTTAACAGTCATTGGTCTGTGTGAACAGTACATGGACCCGTTTTCCAAGAAATTGTTACTTTGTCAGCTGAAAGGAAAGTTCTAATCAAAAGTAAAGTTGTTTGCCGCAGCTGTTTTTAAACTTTTCAGTGTTTGAGTTGTGTTTTATCACTTTTTTTAACTCAGCCCATAGAAATCTGACAGCTTCTCTAATGATTAGATAGGAGCCAAACCCAGGCAATACAGCAGGTCAACAAATAGTGCCATCAACAGAACAAGGTATTAACTTAAAATAGTTTTGAAAATAGCCTCTCCGGTCTAGACAAATTGCCCTAGTTTTTAGGCTTCCTGCTTCTAAATAATGTCTAATGGTGATTTCAGTGTTTTTTTTTTTTACTGGCCTGTGCAATGCTCCCATCTCTAAAATGAGACCATTGCCTTGCAGACTAATTAAAAATCTATTTGACCTGTTTGTATTGCTCTGTTTGTCTTATATTCTGTTATCTTCTATCTCAAAATGTGCTTAGATTTGCCAAAATAAGTCTCAACCATTTCTCTAACGTTCTGTCGGACCAAATTATCTTAGTTATTACATCCATATTCATTTTATAGCTCTTATTTTCTGTTTTGTCGTAAGAATCATCTGAGACAAAACTGATGTAAATGAAACAACTGAATCACAAATGCTTTTACATTTGATTAGTGACATAGAAATACTGGATGCTTTTAAATAATTTTTCTTAATTTTACATCATAATTTGTGTTGGGAATAAACAATTTTATTTACAGCACTGAAAATAAACCCAGATTTGCATCTCCACTGTTTATTTTCCTGATGTTAATGTAAAGCTATTCAAAAGTTACTCCACCGACATTTTCTTTCTGAAAGCCAAAGCAATCTATGTGGTTAAATCTTAATTTTAATATGCTCTGCTGGCCATAAATGACATTTTTAATTATGGTTCTGTTTACTCTGTACCTGCAAAAACATTTACATACAAAACCTGTCAGACTTACAAACAAGATTTAAATATGATTAGAATAAACATACCCAAGTATATGTACCCAATCTAGAGCACAAATAATGAGATAAAGTGGCTTGGAGTTTGTTTGTGAACTTGACAACCTTTGCATTTATTTAATGCCATTCAGATGACTAATCCTGCACACTGTCAACATTATGTAAACTCAGACTGGCACGATTCTTAATTGAATTAGATTTTATGTCAAAATATTGTCCCACTGTACCTGTTGTTTGAAACATTACCTTTGTCATTTGATGGGCCAAAGATGGGAGGTTATGAGGCTGATTCTAAAGGAAAGAGGCACAAGTGTGTGTGTTAATGTGAGATCACACTCATTCAGTGGCCATGTGTTTGTGCCCACATGCTGAACGGAGTCATTAAACACTAGTGCATGTTGCCTCATCTATTTACATGCTATGCAAACAAATCTGTCATTTTATTTTTGATGTAACATAACTGGTGAAGATTGCTCTTAGCACGTGTGCCATAACTGAGTTATTTACCATGACAATCTACAGTGTTTAAATTAAACAGGTCACGTGCAGTGGAAACAAACAAAAAGCGCCTGTCTTAAAAATACATCATCATAATTTTATTATAGAACATCAATTGGTGTTCTTTTTATTGCTGTGTGGTTGCTAAGTTGTTCCATTTAATGTTCTAAAAGTTTTAGCATGCTAGCAAGGAACCCCATAAGCCCATAAGCTTTAGTGCAGAAAGATTTATTGCAGTTTTTAACATATACAGACACCTCTGTACATTACATGTCACAATCAGCTGTTTTGATATTCATAATCTGTAATAGAATTACATAAATACATTTGAAACATATCTTGTCCTTTAAATGACTTTATAAAACGTTGATGTCACTGTGTGACAAATCTCAGTAGTCACAGTAGTTTTCAGAGTGTGTCCTCAAAGCATTTGCCAATACCAATCAAGACTCTCAGACATTAAACAACAGTGAATAACCAGCTTTTAGAAGCAAAACAGTATTGACAGTGTTCTCTAATGCAACTACAGTATGCAGATCTGCCTTTATAAGTACATTAAGTCCCAGATCATTCAGTCAAACCACCAGACATTCTTTGATCTTACACTACTTTCGATATCAAGATAATCATGTTAGGAGCAAATGTAGCTCTTTCATCCCTAACAAAAAAAGAGAAGTTTTTTCACTTTATATTCATCTGTGTTTCTCTCATTGAAGATCCATCAGTGTCAAAATGGCCACAGTTCACAGTCTGCCACATAACGCTTTGGTACAATTACTCTGGTCCTGTCCCAAATGGCAACATGAGCCCTTTCTGTCCTCTTACCCTTTCGAGTCTAGACTGTGGAAACATTGGCAAGTCCGTGAGGGTGTGTGATAGTTATAAAAATGTGTATTTGATACAGACTTTAAGACTTTAATCAACTCACTTTTGTTACTTTTTCATATGCATAATTGTTTATAAATTTGTGTAAACAAATATCATGCCTTGGATGGTGTAAACTTATCTCAGACATGAATTACAGAAAAGGCAAAATGCAGGTCTTACAAATTGGCATACAGTTGCTTAAATCTGATTGGACGAGGCATCTTCCAAGAGTGTGTGATTTAGGACCAGAACAACACTATCATAGCATTGTCTAAACAGTTACTTTGGCAGTGAAATGTCAGAGTTGTTTAGTCCTTTATTCTGCAGCATTTTAAACCCTAAGATGAAAAATGCGACACCCTACAATCTGGTGGAGTTCACAGGCACATGTACATAAAGATCATGAGAACATAAGTCCACATCAAGTGTGTGACACCTGGTGATGTTGTACAAGGTTATGCTGTAACTTCAAATGTGTTGTGTTTGAAACACTAAAAATATAGTTAAAATGTGTAATTTCTAAAACACTAGCCTCACTATACAGAACTGCAGAACCAAAAGGACACTTGATAAGAATACAATTTTTACATTTTTGAATTTAAATTGTTTTATTTGACAAAGTTTTGCCTGTACATTTGCAACAGCTTTATTGTTAGTTTAAAGTTTGAAGGTTTTATGAGACTTATGTACTTAGTATGCTTAGGCAGATTAAAGAATGATATAAAGTTTAAGGAGCTGTTGGCCCTGCTAGGTGGTAGCTAAAGTGTTTTAAGTGGTTGCTAGGATGCTCTGGGTGTCTGCTAAGCAGTTGCTAATGAAGGTTGTTCTGCTGGTGTTTGGTCAGTTTTTGGGAATTTTGGAAAGAAACCAACAAAACAAATTCCTTTCCCAGATAAGCCTCCCATCTTTCATTGATTAAAAAATAAGATATTCTTCCTTCTCTGATTAATTAGCATATGCATGGAAAAGTAAATTTTTTAAACCAAAAAAACAGCAATAAAATATACAGTAGATCATTAATATTACATTCTAGTTGTGCTGTTCTCTGTTAAATTCAAATTCACTGCATATTCATAGTATAGATTAAACTTTCTCACCTCACTTTTAAAACTCCAGAAGACAGGCTGTGGTACCGACAAACAAACTCTAACTTTGAATAAAATTGACTTGTAACTAAAGCTTGCTTTAATTTATGCAGCATCTTAGGGGCAAGTATTCTAATTAGCAGCCAATTTATGTAGTTACTGGGTACCAATTCCAAGCAGCTTGATTAGTTTTGCAAATGTACAATTTCAATGTGTGGAAAAATTTCTGAAAGCCGTCAACCTGTAGACTTCATGCCTAAAAGACTGCAGAGAAGAATGATTTTGGCTAATTACTGACAGTTGTGCTGTGAAGGGGGGAGGAGAGGAGGAAGGCATGTGAGGGCTTGACAATGTTCTTACAGTTGATTTAATGTGTAAATTTAGGACCAGTGTGTCACTTCTAGTTTAGGCAAATGAGTAGATCTCTTAATTAAAAGATTTTCCTGACATGTCAGTCATATAATATGTTGTGAGGGGATGTTTAATGTCTTAAAGGCAAAGCCACAGCAAATGTTCATAACGTTAGCTAGAGAAAAGTTACGG
>JAZGTK010006820.1:0-20233 GCA_036877625.1 Ambastaia sidthimunki | reverse complement strand
ATATAACATCACTATATGTGCTAAAGACTGCTGCACTGACCCATTTATTGGATTTTTATGGTTATAATGAGGCCAAAGTGAGAGAAATGAGTTAATATCTACAATATCTAGAGAGTGTCTTCATAACTTTATGTATGTATTTGTTTGTTTTTATATATTTAGTCTATTAAATTGTGATATAAATGTAATATTGAGAAACATGATTGCAAACAAAGAAACAGCTCATATCATGTTTAGTTTTTATCTCATGAGCTTAACAATTAATATTTCATGAGAGTTAAACAGCTGCTTTGGACATTTGCTGTAGAAGAACGGAGGCATTTTTCTGTTTTTATTAAGTTGTTTTGTTCTGTATTTTTTAGTTTCAGGCCATATTTTGTAGTGGTTTGTTAAATGTGCCATCTGTGAATCCTTAGACCCACCTCACATGCTTATTCACATGAGAGTGTGTGTGTGTGCGTGTGTGCGTGTGTGTGTGTATGCGTGTGTGTGTTGCTCTTGTTCTTGATTGTGATGATGTTGTCAGCTTCTCTCTCTCTCTGGACGTTAAGAGCAAACAGGGTGTTCAGCATCTCAGTTTGTGATGAATGGATGTTCAGATTTGATGCAGACTCTGCAGTCGCTTTCCTGCTGGTGTCGTGTGAAGCTGCTGAGTTCTGAAGGACATTCGGGTAAAAAAGAACATTTTCCAGCTGCTCTCCTCTGCTCTTCATTTGTCAGTGTGCTTGAGAAAACACCACGTGTGTTTGGAGTTTTTTTCAGTCTGTTAGCATCCACCTCATGAAATCAAACTCGCTTCTTAATTCCGATGTTTAAGGGCATTTTCTCACCAGAGCTCACGGTGCCGCTGGAGTCTTTTTGACGTCAGAGTTTCGTTTGTTTGGCTGATGTGATGGCAGATTTATCATCAGTCTGGAGGCTTTACTGAACGATTGTTTTTAAGTTACAATCACTTTTGTCTCTCTGTCACCATCTCTGTTTAAAAGATACAATTGCAGGTTATGTACTTTGAGTGTGTTAAAGTCAAATGCTTTACACAATTTACAATGTTTCATTAATGTAAATGCTCACTGGAGTGAGAAATAACTGTAACAGATGCACACATTACAAACACACTCACATTACAGAAATCTGCTTTGATTCTAGTGTTGTAGTGTTTGAGTTTCTCTGTGGTTCTAAGTGAAATGTCCTCCAGTAGTATTTTGATTTTAAGGACTGAAGATTTTTATCGTTTGAAGGACTCGGAATGGCTGAACTCTTACTCTTTGCTGTGTCAGTCTCTCTGAGTGGCAGGTCTTATCTTGTGGGGGGGGCTGATGGCTGGACCGAGTCATTATTTGCCCTCTTTCAGCACAGCCAGCCATGTACAGCCCTCAATCCTTCATCTTCACTTCCAGGGTGTTGATAAGGGCATTCAAACAGCAGAGATCCACTTTGGCTCTCTGTTCACACACAGATCCAGATCATATCAGGATCGTATAAGCTATGAGATTCCTGTTAGTCTGAACTCAGGAACTCAGCCACCACAATGTTTTCATTAAGAACGTCTACTAAACAATCATATTGACAGTCATGCTTCTGTATTTAAGCAGAACAAGTTTTTCATATTTTTATACATTTTTTTCAGGATATAATCAGCTAATCATGATTTCTACAGATGTTCAGAACTGGACTGGAGGCTGTAGAGCAGGGGTCTCCAATCCATGTTCCTGGAGGTCCACAGACCTGCAGAGTTTAGCTCTGACCTTCTCCAGCACATCTGCCTGAATGTTTCTGTCAGTCCCCAAGATCTTGATCAGCTGCTTCAGGTGAGAGTCATTAGAGTTGGAGATCTGCAGCTCTGTGGACCTCACTGAAGATCTCTGATCTTAAAAGTCTGTTCTTCTCTCATTTGTTCACTTTTGTTCTCGATTAGCGCGCCGATGAGTGGACCGTTCTAACTGCTCAGTCATCCGCAGAACGAGGAGAAATCCACTCAGTGCAGTTTGTCTGTGGAGCTGAAATGCTTTCATCAGTGTTTTCATTCTTTATATGCCTGCAGAAAACATCATGCTCACACCATCTGCTGCTGATCACAGCTCACAAAACCTCTGAATCATCTGCAGGTGATATTAATCATTCAGACCATAAATGTGATGAAATCAGATTTTACAGTTTACAGGCGGTCGGAACCTCACGAAGACATGAAGGTGTGTGTGTGTGTGTGTGTGTGTGTGTGTGTGTTCTCCAGACAGCATGTCTAGGAACTCTGAAGTTCAAAACGAATCTCACGTCAATCGCCTGACAGTTCTAAACACCTCAACGGATATAGACTCAAACATCTGACAGTTCTGGATTTGAGAAGAAGCTGGATTTGAAAAGTCAGTTGTTTGATTTTTAATGAATCTAAAAGTCAATTATATAAGACTTAAAAGGTTCTGACAAATTTAGAATCAGTCATTTGAGAATTAAATTATAAATGGATCTCTAGTAAATTGCTTTTGAAATCTTGGTTCCAAATTAATGTAGAATTAAAACATTGAAGTGAATTTGTGGGAGAATTCTAGAGTTCAAGGTTGTGTGAGAAGTTTAGAACCGCAGAAATCATCATCTGCTTTTCTTCTGAGTTTTGTGCTGGTCAGATCATGTCTGGTCTTCTGCAGTCCACAGTGAAGGTTATATTTGTTCCACTGTCAGATTCATGAAGACTCAGTTCTCACCCGTACAAACAACCACCAATGAAATCCTCTCTGTATGACCTCAGGCCGCCTGTAATGCCAAGATTTGTTTTGCAGTTCTGGTTAAATAAAAATTCCTCCCTCAGCAGCCAGTGAACCAGAATTACCCATAAAACACTGATATGCTGTTTCTTTCCATTTTGCCTCGTGGGTGGAAGTTTTTTGGGTTCCACACTAAATGGAAGATCTTGTTATCCAGAAGACCTGCTGATGGAAGGAATTCTACACAGTGTGAGCTCATCACGCTGGAATCACTTTATAAAGTCTGAACTATTCAAACACTTCATTTATCATCATTTGCTGGAGTGAATAAATCAGCAAGGCCAGAAGCCACAGAAAACACAAACACATTTTCTGCTCTGAAGCCAACGTTCAGAATTATGAGTAGAAAATGTCGTGATTTTGTATAATATAAAATATAATAATGAACTGTCTGAATTTCATAAACACTTTTTCTCTTATAAGCTCTTGCCACTGTGACCAAATAAAATTAAAATTAAAGCTGATGTTTCCTCCACAATTTGTAAATCAGCTCCAACAGCATTTGTTTGAAAATTGAGTCAAATTGTTTACAGTCTGAAAGCATCTAAAATAGAAAATATATGTTTTGTGTTATTTTCACTTTAAACGTATTTTGCACAGCAGAATTAACACATTATGATTTATTACAATCTCAGGAAGATAAAGTTCAGAATAAAACTCATAACAGCCAGTAACAGCCACACAAGGTCATTTAAACTGTTTCATTCTGATTCCCGCCACATTCTTCACACATTAAAATATCTCAAACTAAATAGATCAGATCTCCTCTCAGCTGCTGGTGGCTGGAGTTTGTTTCTCTGTCAGATGTTTCGATACGTGTCTCCATCACGTTGTAACTCATTGTGGTGTCTTCACCTCATCTTCTGTGCATCTTTAGAGCAGAACTGATGTTACATCTTCTGCGTTAGATCATTTGATCAATTTCAAACGCTCTGTACGATAAATGACCAGAGACGACTTCTGTATGGAAATCAACCTCTGGTGTGAAAACTCTTACAAATACACAAATGTGTTGATGCTGATGTTAGGTTGAAGAAATTGAAATACATTGCAGACAGTCAAACAGTCGAAGCTGAGTTTTGATGGTCTCAGAGTAGCTGATCAGGTTGGAAGATGAGCTGTTTAATCAGTTCAGATTGGTTAACTGTTCAATCTGGAAGACCAGTTGAAATCATCTCAGGCTGGTTTAAGGTGTTTTTAGGAGGGTGTATAAATATAATTGATGTGAATTTGACTGTCAGAATCTCTGTAAGGTGTCTCACACTATAAACAGCCTGTAAATGTAAAATGTGAAACTTCAAACAGGAGAAAATGTCAAAGAGTTTTCAGGATTTTGGGGTAAATGTCGAGTGTGTGGTTTTGCTCTAAAGCTGAACGTGGCCTCGCTTGAGCAGAACTTCAGAGGAACTTCAGCTGTGAATAGAAATACAGTCATCTGAAGATCTGGAATGTGTTGTCATTGAAAAATAACTTCTGGTGTTGTTTCATATGTACATACCATCATTTTAACCCGTATCACAGAGCATATACGAATGTTCTTCCAGCAACATGCCCACTTATTTAGCCTAAGACCCGCCCACATAGCCTGACAGTCCAATAATCTCAGCCCTGCCTATGTCTTTAGCACCGCCCACACAGCCTGACATATACATAAAATGTTTATATTTTATACATATTTCTATTTATTTATTTTATTTATTTATTTCCTTCTTGAGGAGAAATTGTGCATTATTTGGAGTTTGTGTATCATGTGCATATAATTGTAACATTTAGACTGGGCAGCCTCCTCAAATCATCTTTCTCCTGCCTCTGACCTAAACCTGATCAATTTCCCTCCATGGTTCGAAGCCCCGCCCACAATCCTATTCAGTTCCCTTGTGCCTGGCTCGGAGCCCCGCCTCCCACAGCTCGCTGGCAGGATTAAACTCTATTGTATCCGGAGCGTGAGCCGGCAATAGACCTGTCAGATTCCTGGAGCCGGGAGAATAATTACACCTGGACTGATAGATGACCAAAGTGCTGCGGAAGAATGGAGTCATTCTCATACGTGCCCACCGCAGAATGCCTGCAGCCATTAACCAGAGTGATGGGGAATTAAAATCTCCGCTGTATTTTAAAAGATCTCATTTGCAGAGGAAAGCCAAAATATTGCTCTGTAGCAGTTTTATCATCAGTCTTTGATTGACACTCAGTGTGCAGTAATCTCTCTCTCTCTGTGTGAGGCAGGGCACAGCTGGGCGATCAAAATGCTTGTAAAGCTATTTAGTAATTAAAAGAGATCCAGTCGCGTTGTGTTTTTTGAGCATTAACGTTAACAGACACAATGTTTGATTTAAAATTACCATTAAGGTTAACAAATGTTGAAGTATTGTTTATTTTTAGTTTATTAGTTTATTTAGTTTCAACTAATGTAGCTTGAATACTGTTAACAAGTGGAACCTAATTGTAAAGTGTTAGCAGATGTGGCAATGCATTATTAAAGCTACAGCTTATGCAAAAATTAAAATTCAATAAAGAGATAAAACAACAGAGGGGTTTTTATCAGCATGAGGATGGGTTAAAAACAGCAGAAGTTTCTTATCTAGTTAAATTGCTGGTTAGTGAACAGATACTAATATTAATCCTGGTCAATGTGTTAACTCACATATTATTATTAACGTGATGAACACCTGTATAAAACAGACCTTTTAATTTCCAGCTCCATAAACATCCTGGTGCATATAATGGTCTCAGTGAGGCTGGTCGGAGATCAGTGGTGTTGTGTACAGCTATGAGATCTTTCTTCTCTATAAGACATCAGATTAAACTCCTTTCCCTTGAGGATTCATGTCGAGTCGAGCAATAACTCAAAAGCTCATTAATTAGTCTTTCGTTTGATTGCTTTTCCAATATCCAGAGATCATGGTCTAGCTCTTAGCGTGCCACCCGACTTCTCAGCCGAGCAAACAAGTAAATTTATGAGTCAGTAATTGCATCTTTGATCTTATTGTGGGTCACAGTTCAGAGTCACGACAGAGAAACAGAACAAAACTCACAGAAACCTCCCGTCAAAACAAAGAGAGAGTTTGTTATATGAACACATATTGTTTGCTTGTCAGGAATCCTCCCCCATGTATGTAAATATAAACATGTCATTTAGAAAGCATCATGGTGTCACGTGTTACAGCCATGAGGACGTTAACATCTGTCCCCCATATTTACATACTGATCCTGTCCTGTTTATTAACAGCAACCTGACCAGCCCTGATAACCGGGTAACTACACTAGTACAGGTCAGCCAGTCACAACACGGCTCATTTAAATTCTTGACAAGAATTCTATATTTAGAACAAAAGCCATAATGAACAAAATTATGAAAAATTATGAAACACAAAATTAAAAAGAACAAAAGCCATAATGTTTAACATCAAAAACTCAAATTCTCATTATCTCTTTGTTTTCTGTTATTTTTAATAGATTTGCCATCTCTGTCGCCAGTTTAAAAGATAAAATCGCAGGTTATGTACTTTAAATATGTTGAAGCCAAACTGACATTTCCTGTGAAATCAGACCCAGCAGTTGAAATGATAAATGATTCTTATAAACTCTGGGTAAGATGAGGAGACTGAGGTGAACACACTGATCTGTTATTTACTTGCTCTGACAAAAACTGGTTTTTGTTTTAAAACAGTTACATATTCCAGCTTTAATGAACATTTCTGATTCTGCAGATCATATTTTGATATTACACAGTTTGTTTTTGGGTAGTTGGTATGAAATACTTTTGATAAGTTGAATAGCTCTGTAGTGTGACACTCCGGTCCATTTAAAACTTCTACATGCAGTTTTTATGACCTCACATCAAGAGACATGAAATATTTGTACTTTTAAAATTTTATTTGTTACACCACAACTCCATTTAAAATGAACCAACGTGAAGGCAAAAGGGGAGTTAAAATAGTGCAACACTATTTCTGAAGTAACCAGATACAGGACTTAAAAAATACAATTTCCATTATACAGTCACATACATTTTTACCTTAATTGTTAAAGTCTATTTGCAGATAGATTAGGTAAACTCTGAGACAGGAAGTGACCTCATAGATGAACAGGATGTTATCTGTCTGTCTCACTGATTTCTGGACTCTAAAGTCAAGACTCTTGTGTGACGTTTGTTAGATCGTGAAGATGTTTCAATTTCCTCTTATGTATGTGAGACACAGAGAAGATATTTATAGAATAAACTCTGAGGAAAACAGCGCCTACATTCTTTAAACTCTGCACATTCACAGCTATTAAAAATATCCCAGATGCTCATGCAGACAGGAAGTGCCTGTGATTACGTGTGCCGGTGGGGTTTAGGTGGCGATAAAGCCGTACCGTGAGATTGACTCTGAAAATAAAAGTGGACAGGATGGTCTCCCAGCATGTGTGTGGCTTCAGAATCATTTCCTGCAGTCACACCTCGCAGCCAATCAGAGACAGAGGAGACAAAGAGACACTCCCAGTGCAGCCAATCAGAAGCAGTGAAAGATTCACAGCAGAGCCAATCAAACGGCAGTGCAGTGGTGATCAAAAGAACTAGATTTTGACATTCTCTGAAGAAATTATGAGAGATGGTTGAATATGCAGATCTGACAGTCAGAATCGTTTAAATGCTGTTTTTCTCTGGATGTAGGTCTGTCCTCCGCTCCGCGTCGTGCTCTGAGAAGATCTTAAAACGGGAATGTGGAATCAGAGGAGCAGGAGTCCACAACGTTCCCTGTGAATCCGCCCTCATCCTAAAAGAGCAGAGAAGCATTGACTGCCTGTGAGTACAGCTCTGCAGATGATGTGTGTTTGTGAGATGTTATGTAAGTGCTGGCGTGTGGCTCACTGTTCTCCTGCGGCCGCACTTTAATTCATATTACAGCCAATCTGCCCGGAAGACAACACAGCTCATGTCACAATACAAGAGCTGAGCCAAGAGTTTACAGGGACCAATCAGAACCTGGAAGAGACACGACCACACCCACAAGCCCAGCCTGTATAAAACAACACACACATTAAAGCTTTAGAAGACACGTCTGTTTACAATGTTTGTGATTTATATGTAGCTTGAAATCATTTTATTTAACCACAGTTGACTTTTATATTATATACAGTAAAACCAATTTTCAGATGTAAATGTGATAAAAGAATCTCTTGTCTGCTGCTGGTCAGAATGATCTGCAGTGTGAAGCTGGATGTGAGGTCTGGTGTGTTGGTCTGCATTACAGATGCTGTACTGCTTCTTGTCATGTAATTGGTTGTGAGGTCGTTTGTTTAAATGCAGGGCTGTTTTAGCACCTCAGTAAAAGATCCATACAGAGTTACATTGTAAATGAGCCCTGCGTTATTTTGGTTAGTCATTTCAAATGATGTGTTATGAATTCCAGCCCATAAACCAGGATCTGAAAACCAGATCTGTGTAGAAACATTACAGCTCTCTCTCTCTCTCTCTCTCTCTCTCTCTCTCTCTGTGGAAAGGAAACAGCTCTCAGTAAAACTGATGGACAGTATTTTGCATGACTGAAGACAAATGAGCTGCTAGATTCTACATGTGTGAGTCTTTCTCAAAAACAGATAAAGAGATAAAGACAGGAGCTCATGAAGACATGCGTTTATTTTCTTCTATATTTTTAAAGAGCTTCTCTGTCCCTCAGATTGTAGATATTGTATTTATTTATCTGTGTTGTCCAGCACTGTTAGTTGATTCGTTTTGCGAGTCTCTCAGACGTGAGTGCAGAAATGCACCTGTGAGTGTTTCTATGGCGACTCTGAGAGGATGAAGCTGTTTCTCAAGCTCATGAGCCTGTATGACAAATACTGTGAACAGAGACTATAGGACAGATCATACCCAGCAAACACAAAACATCCCATAATGTTAGTATTTACGCTCTCGTTATTTTGAGGGTTTTATTGGAACCAAATAATTGCAACCAAAAACTAACATTCCCAGAATGTTCTTGAAACCATAAATTGTTAGCTGGGTAGTAGCTTTTCCGACTGAAAATAAGACTTCTGTCATTAACACCAGTCAAGTGTACATAACGTTACAATATATTCAGAGGTGAAGTAACGGCTGAAAGTGTTACTGTATTTAACACAAATTCTCTTTAACACCAGACAGTGACAAATCTTTTAAGATCAGTTTTCCCTCCAGGTATTTTTAACTGTGGTGTGAAAAGCTGACAGAATAAAACTCCAGTCTAACAGTGTTAATAGATTCACTGCAGATTGTTATGAGTAACTCCACATCATTTGTGGTCATTTTATAACAGTATTTAAAATACATCAGAACAGTTTTAACTTCAGTCTGGTCACAGAATTACCAAAAATAGCTAAAAAGAATGTTTTTAAAGCCATACAAGTTTAGTTATTAAAAATGAATTAGGGATGTGATGGAAGCAGTGGCAGTTAGTGGGACAGAACCGTTAGTGTTTTTAGATGTTTTTTGCAGGTTCATTGGATGTTATTCATGAAAATATAATGAATACATAACATGCTTTCACTTATTGCTCGTCTACAATCAATAACATAAGATGAATATTCTGATGAAGAAAATCACAAACACAAGGTGCTGATGCATGCTGGGAAACTCTGTCACTTTCTGATTGTAATTGCTAAATTTGAGCAAAGAAACACTGCTTGACACTGTTTATGTATGTGATTAGTGTGTGTGTGTGTGTGTGTGTGTGTGTGCGCGTGTGCGTGCGCGTGTGCGTGCATCTTTGTGCAAGTCAAGAAAAGAGTAAAGGTTGGGAAACTGAGCAATACTTTGTGAATATTCATATGGACATTTGCATATTCATGCTCATGAATCCATGCATGCTTAATGAGATAAAATGTTTATGCTCCCTCACAGTAAATGTGACTGTAATCTGAGAGGTTTGTTCTGATGAACAGCTTCTGCTGAGATATAAAACCATCAGAAGTGTAAAAATGAAATCCTGCAAGCGTGTGTGCTGGAGAAAGATTGTGTGTAATCTGCGTTTAAGAGCAGGAATCGTCAAGGTCAGTCTTTCTCCTCAGAGAGGCGGTGAGGGGGCTGCTGGGAAGGAGTTTTGCAGCCGGTGGTGAGAGGAATGGAAAGGGTTTGGAGATTATGCCACACATGTGTGAGTCTGGAGGGTGTAAAGTGAGCTGCAACACAAATCCAATGACCAGATCTCTCACAGAACAAATACCAGCCCAATAATTGTCCCTCATAGCTGGATGGAGCTGTTTCAGCTTCCTGAAATTCAGTCAGGTGGAAATATCAATCATCTGTTCATTATTGACATACAGTAAGAATATGAAGCTGTTAAATAAATGAGTGTGACACCGGCTAGACTCTGTCCTTTCATGAGAGATGTTTGACGTTTAGTTGCAGACTGTGTCTATCTTACCAAACGTGAGTTTCTAAGTTTGACATTCATCTCTTATGAAATGAGAAAAGATCTGTTAGATGATAATTTTAATTTCATTTATGATCCTTCATAACAGCCTGTATTTTTAACTTTATATAAATATGTTGCTGGACACTAAAGACAAGTGAAGATCTCATGATCCACACAGACTGTCTGAATTCAAACTCTGAATTAAATAGGAGAATCATGTACAGTATAATAAGTGTACTGTATAATGCGCTTTCATTTCTCCTCATGCTGAAAACAGTGCTGTTGCTTTTGATCAAAGATCACTGCTGGCAGTCATTCAACAATGATAATTCCACGACAAACAGTTTTGTTGAATGCAGCTTTTTAATTTGCAGAGGTGATTATAAATCTGGGATGGATCCAAACTAGCCTGTGACCACTTTGAGAAATCCAGTTTTAAATATCAGGCCTGAGAACAGATTGGTGAGATGCTGTGAATCACAAAGTAGCTCATTTACAGAAAAATGCAAATAACACCAAAGCAAGACTGATCATTATTCAAGCAGACGTGAATTTCATTTCTCTAATTTATCCTGGAACAGAATTCCCAGATTCCTTTATAGGTGATGTGGGAACATTAACACATTTCTCATGGAAATTTCCAGATGAGCCCAGCTGATCAGAGCAGCTGCCGCCGGGGCTTGTGGGTAATTCTGTGATTCTCACCCTCTGCGTGGTCAAAGTGAGGCCGTCATTACATTTGGGGAATTCTGCAATGGTTCTCTAATCATCTCTGAATTACATCAAACTCTGCAGGATTATCTCCCTGCTGCCACCTGCCTGTTAATGAAATTGTCTTTAGACTCAGTTTGTCTGTAGGGATGTATCTACCAGAGATCAATCAAACAGCCACACAATCCCTTCAGATAGTTTTCTGTGTTTTCTCTGCTGACCTTACGCTGTGTAAAACACTCTGTAGTTATAGATTATGTGGTTTCCACACCAGTGTCGTTGTCTGAAGCAGATGTTTTCAGGTAGCTTCTGATCTCTGAGTACTGCATTATGTCTTTATCTGTCTCGGAGATGTGCAGTGACATTTTTATGATATTTCTGGAGTTTTGTTCAGCACATAAGTGCCACAATAAAAGATCCATCCAGTCTTCATAACTTTTATTCTGTCTCCCCTTAGACTTTTAGAAGATTGAGGAACATAAACTTGTTCTTGCTTCTGTTGCTGTAATTTTTTTTGGATTTGACTCGTTCAGAAACGAAATGTTTATGATTGATCACAACTTGTTCATTCATCTGAGGAAGTCTGTAAACTGTAAACTGAAGTTGTAATTGAGATTAAGAGTAAAAATAGATTATTGGCTTCCAGACAGATGTTACAAGATCAATTTTCATTCCAACATCGAAACCAAGTGCAAATCAATACTGGTGCTGCAGAAGATTCTGGACTGAAGTGTTTGTTCTGTATAAGCTACAGTAAGGTACAGTAAGATTTCAGTACTCTAAGATTTGATTACTGTATCATTACAGCAGGAGTTCAGCACTGTAACTTGAAGACCTGAAGATTTATTTACTGTAACATTTTAGTACAGTAGTTGTATTATTGTACATTTTTGTACTGTAAGGTTTTACAGTTACTGGTGAAAATCTGGTTTTTGAAAATGATACTTGTGTGTGGACAGGAAGTGATGATGATGTTGACCTCATGACCTCCGTCAACAGCTCAGAAGATTTGTGCTGTTGTGTTGTTTTTACTGACACACTTCACTGTGTTATTAAAGCTCATAGCTGACAGCATGTGTTAAATAAGTGAGTGGCTCTGTTAGACGTCTGATCATAATTTCAGACCTGTGGTGTGTCTTTTATTCTGACAGCTTTAATCATTGCACACTTTCAGATCTGAGGTGGTTTCTCTGGAAACAAACACCTTTATTTATGTTCCCTGGACTCACTGTTGCCCTCAAAGTCAGAGAAAAGCAGGTCACTCAAAACTGGTGCAGGGTTTTTCTTTCTGCGTTGAATCACGTGACCAGAGACCTGTTTGAATTTCAAACCATTAAACCTGCCATCATAAAATTAGATGCAGGTAATCCTGACTGCCCTTGACTCTGAGTGTGTGTGTGTGTGTGCGCGCGCGCGCGCGTGTGTGTGTAGAAGAGAATATAGGACACAGACGACAAGAGAATGAGTTTTTGTTGTTCAGAGTAGATGAGTGTTGTGCTGGAAACATCTTTTAAAGCAGATATATCTGTCTGCACTGGGGCCTGGGGCTGGAAAATGCCATCATTAAAACACAGAGAAATATCTCAACATGGTGTATTGTGTGTGTGAGCCACGACATTTTTCTCCTCTGCTCTCCTGAAATACACACAATGTTCATTTTCCACAATTTGTTCTGTGTTTTCTGTACAACCAATCACAGACTGTCGCTGTGCCATTATAACATTAAATTAAACCTTTCCTCATTGATCTATTATTGCAGAATCAACTATTTTAAATAAATCCGTCCCTAATAGCAGACGGAGTCAAACAAACATGTCTGGTCACTGTGTTAGTCAGATGGTCTGAGCAGAACTTGGACAGAAAGAACAGAGTGAACCAGATTTGATGCTGCTAGACAAACGTCTGTCTGTCTGAGAATAAGCAAAAGTGTGGATGATGCAAAACTCTTCTGCTAGCAGAAACGAATCATTTATTTACTGGTTGATGTTGTGTTGCACTGTGTGTGTGTTACTCTGACCTTGATGTTGTGTTGAACTGTGTGTGTGTGTGTTATTTCGACCTTTCCAGCCCTGGAGAGAGATGAATTTAATATAGAGAGAAACAGACATATATTCAGAGACGGGTAGAGTTTCTTTGTGCAGATAGAGTTTGTGTCACACTAGTTTTGTAGATCATATCAGCTGTCTCTCAAATGTCAGATTAGGCGTAACATGTCTCTGCCCTCATCACCACGTTCAGTCCTTACAAACACTCAGATTTGTCATGCTGCTCCGACATTAACAGGGAAATAAATCACTGGATTTGGAAGAGGCCCTTCGGATGTTTTTTTCCCGTCTGCCTTGGGCTCTAATTCAGTCTGTCTCATTTTCCCTGAGTCAGTGTGAAAACGAACATACACACGCCGGCTCCAGCTGTAAAACTCTCCAAACACCAAACCAATAAAAACTCTGATGAGTAAACAAATGAATTATCCACAAGTAAATAAAATACAACATCTAGTTTCATTTATAACATCATATATTCACTAAAAACTGTTGTTCAATACTTCTGTCTCTCTCCAGACATTCTTAAAACAAGATAAATACACTCGAGCAGTTATCACTAAACTGCAGGAGATATTAAGACTTATTCTAATCTTGAATTGTTTGTCTTTTCACTGCACTGACAGGCTGTTTTCTCTTTTTTTAGGAATAAATCTGTTTATTAAGATTTATGCTTAAAAACAACACATTGTCCTGTTGTTTTGTTATTTTTATAAAACACTGCAGTCTCTCTCTGTCTGAATGTCTCTCTACATCTCTCTCTCTCGTACAGATTTTTTACTACATTTCCTGTGACACACACACACACAGGTGTTAAGTGAGCCCATCCTTCAGGTTCAGTCTCTGCATAGTGGTGGCGTGTGCAGAAATCTCTCATAACTCATGTGTTAATGCAGCCGGTCAGAATAAGGGCATCTATCTAAGCATACGTCTGCCTGGAAAATCTCCTGAACGCAGCTTTAATCTGATTTATCACGCAGCTGAGAATCCTGCAGCAGCCGTTTACTGAAGGCAGTTACAGCCGCGTGTGATGCCTCTGACCTCTATGAATTTAAACACACAGCTGTTATGTCAATGCAGGCCGTTTGTTTATGCTGCTCACAGCCATTGCGTGTTCAAACAGCTTCTTTAAGCAGATGCGTAAAGTTCAGGCCAGTGTGTTTTTGACTGGAGAAATCTGAGTGAGATCAACAGCGCCGCCAGCAGCTCGTGTGCGGTACTGCAGCCAGAGATTATCCCGTATTTATATTCATCTCTTCTGTAAGTCGCTTTTCATCGTCAGATACTTTAATAACTGTAAGATGTTCTGCAAATGATACTTTTAGAATAATATTATATTAGCATAATTAATGATATTAGCGTAATATAATGGTACTCTGTGACGAATTAACATTTATTTTGAACACATTTTACCAGACTTTACATGCAAAGATACAGCAGTAACTGACATTAAATAATGAAATAAACAACATGACAGAAAGATTCCTGAATCTGTTTTCATCAAATTCCTGATTATATTTTTATTATTCTGTTAGTTTTCATTTCTCTCTCTCTTAAAAATAAAAAGAAAATAATTTAATGTCAAAAAAACGTCATACAGTCTTTATATTGCGTGTGTCATATAATGCAGATGTAAATAAAATACATTATAATAAATGTAACTGCGCGTCTCGATGTTTAGAGAGACTGAATAAACGCCACAGGACACGAGCACGATCGCCTGAGTGCGCGCGTCTGTGCACGCGCAGGTTGTCGGGTGCGCGCAGACTGCAGACAGAGAGTCAGTGCTGAGTGTCTGAGAGATGAAACAGAAGATGTGTTTGACATCATGTGTGTTTCATGCATGTGAGGAAACATGTGTGACTGCTCCACGCGCGCGTGAGGCATGAGAGACGCGCTTCACGACGGATCGTCGCGCCGCGTCGCGTCGCTGTACTGCAGTGATACACAGTAATGCTGTGAGTTCACAAATGCCCGTGTGTTTATTTCACCATTTATCTGTGCGTTTAAATCTGTGTCTGTATGTGATCAATGCGTGTGTTAAATATCTACGTTTCATAAATTCATATTATGCAATAATACGGTGATGCACAATCTGTGAATAATGATCATTGTGTTTGTGTGTCTGAATGATTTACTCATATGATTATTGAAAACATCAGGAATCATGTCAGCATTCCTGAAGGGATGTGCAGGAGATCTGAGCAGATCTTCTCACGCCTGATGTCTGAAGGATCTGATCAGCAGCTGAAGGTTTGGTGGCTGCTGGCTGAGACTGTACTGTGTGTTTGTCTGAAATCTCTGCTGCTTTTTGTGTTTGTCTTCACACCAATCTCTCAGGAGCTCAGAGGTTTCCTGCAGAAATCCTGCTCCAGAAATCACTTGCTCAGTGTGAGTTATGAATTTAGGGCTCTTGTGTATAAACAGAACTTGGAAGTGGAGGCCGGGGCGAGTGTGTTAGCGTTTGCTCTGCCCACGTGGGCATTTATACAAATCAGACACGATGACATTGTGTGTCTGTCTGTATCTCTGCCCACATTTACTCGTGCTTTCATTTCATATCTCCAGTGTTGACTAGTGAACCGCACGCACCTCAACAATGTGATTTTTACAAGAATGAGCTTTTGTTACCATTAAAATCTGAGATGTGCTAATAATGTGCACAGATAGATTTGACACAAGTTGTTTTTGAATGGCATCTTTTATTTTATTTGATAACACTGGCAATAACTGATTCAGACTCCGGCTGTGCGGGATGTTGCCTCTCGGTGGGAACGTTGGGAGGCTGTGTGATTTCAGCTGTACTGTACTTGGAAGATCATGGACAATTTGTTACTCACTGGAGTCTGTGGAAACAGTAGGTAGCTGTTCAGAGATCAGTGACCCTCAGACAGAGCGGTGTGGCCATTATTGTCAACAGTTCATCACAGTAACGCTGTTTATCTTGGTAACTGTGTCGTTTTCTGTAGTCTATAGTAGAAGAAATGATGTATTTGATACTGTGTTTCTATAAGAAGCATCTCAGCTTTACTGTCTGCTCAGTTTCCTGTTTTTTATGTAAGAAATCAATCCACGGTTTTAGAAATCAAAATTTTGACGTGCACTTTTTCAAATTTCAGTATGTCAACAACACAAGTTTCACATTGTAATGATGAAGTACAAGCTTGAAAAACATTGTATGCTGTAATGACTGCCTAAAATATGCATATTGGGAGGAGTTTGTAAAGGGCGAGGTTTGTTAAGCCACACCCACACAATTCTCATTGCTTATTACTTCCTGTGACACGCATACACACTTGTGTGTCTCTTTAAAGTCAAATCATTTACAGTCTCATTGTCAGCGTGAGAGGAAAAATAGAGCAGCTTACTGCTAATCTTTAAATGAAATACTTTTGCTCAGGATAAAAGCCCTGCTGAATAACTATTATTTTACCCATTAGTTTTGCTTTAGTTCCCTGAAATTTAAATTGCTGTCTGTTTAGAGAACAGTAAGGCTCAGAATACCCAAATTAAATTATTTAAAATCAGGATTTTGTGTTTTAAAATAGCTCTCTCATTTCCTGCTATTATATTAGTGATTGTCTCCAGCAGACTTTAATACCACAGCATCATATCACATTTTGAAAGGCTGTCACATCTGGACATCTATAAAACATGAACTTGTGTGAGCTACACTGAAGCTGGTTGTGAAGTCTGAGAATGTTCTTAAGATGAATTAGCAGTAATGAGGCATCACAGCTAGTTAGTAATGCAGGGTGAGGTCAACTAGTCCTGCTGTGTAAATGTTAATCAGAATGAAAGACTCTTTGAGGAATAGCTTGAAATGTCAGGTAGTCGGCCGGCGGTGGGTGGGGGCTGCATTGTGGGCGGGGCTTGTTGTGTTACAGGGCGGTGCTTGTTTTGTCACTTTGATTGTAGGTGTGGCTGGTGCTTGTGTGGTTTATATTGAGGTTTTGACTGGTGCTAGTGTTGCTGACGTGAGCTGTGGATATTTTGTAGCTTGTGTTGGTGGATGCTGCTCAAATCGTGTTATGGTTGTGGGCGGAGCTTCTGTCAACATGCAGAGCTGATCCAAAAAGCGAGCGAGAGTGTGTTGTTCTCAGTCTGTGTGTGTGTCCCGTCTCTGTCCTGCAGAAGATTGTACCTGATCTCAGGTCTGTGAGTGTTCAGTATTCATCTCACACCAGAAGATCGATGGAACCTCAGCAGCTGGTTTTGCTTGCAAAATGAGATGGCAACACCTATCAGGTTTGTGTGTGTGTGAATGCGTGTGTGTGTTCGTGTGAGCGCATGATTGTGTGTGTGCGTGTGTGTGATTTGTGTATTTGGGCTGATTGACATTTGTTAGCTGAGTTTAGAGGTAATACATTCTACAGGACCAGCGTGCTCAGATTAAAGGTGTGTGTGTGTTGTGTGTGTTGTGTGTGTTGTGTGTGTTGTGTGTGTGGTGTGTGTGGTGTGTGTGGTGTGTGTGGTGTGTGTGGTGTGTGTGGTGTGTGTGTGTGTGTGTGTGTGTGTGTGTGTGTGTGTGTGTGTGTGTGTGTGTGTTAAAGAGGCTGAGGTAAGCATTCCCAGACTAATGCTTTTTTTTAATTGGATTTGTTTATTCATCTGTGCTCCTGCTGGATTTACTGTGTGCTGTAAACATGCCGATAGCAGTTCTAGATCGCGCACATGAGTAAAAAACACAACAGCTCGGAGCTTTTTGTATAATTCATGCTTCCAGAAGTTTTGATTAAGATCATTCTCATAGCTGCTCTGAAGGGGGTCATAACTTATATTTCCAGAGCATTATTATCTCTAAACTACACTTACAACGTTAACTAAGTTCCTCTTTCTTTCGTAATTAACTCAGATTATTAAGTGTCTGCTAACACATGAAATGCCTCATAATGGTGGAACAGGCCCATTGCATTGTGGGATGGCATACTGTTAGCTTGCACAGAAACCCGTTGAGCGTGGAAGTGTGTGTTTTGCGGTTCGTGTCGATGATCTCCCTCTCGACTTCTTTCAGATCGATCTGCCGCGACAAAAATAGCAGCAGGCGAAGGTTTGTTTTATGTAGAGGAAGCGAGAGATTGTGGAGAGGCAGAGTTACACAGGTCATGTGATCACAGCCGAGTGTTTCAAGAGAAGATGAGTGTGTGCTTTTCACCAGACGCCATTCCAGAGCCTGACCAACAGACACACAGAACTGACCAACAGACACACAGAACTGACCGACAGACACACAGAACTGACCGACAGAGACGCAGAACTGACCGACAGACACACAGAACTGACCGACAGACACGCAGAACTGACCGACAGACACGCAGAACTGACCGACAGACACGCAGAGCTGACCGACAGAGACGCAGAACTGACCGACAGAGACGCAGAACTGACCGACAGAGACGCAGAACTGACCGACAGAGACGCAGAACTGACCGACAGAGACGCAGAACTGACCGACAGAGACACGTTTCATATATGTTGGGGGTTTTTAGGGCACAATTGTCAAGTGTATTTAATGATCTTTTTCATAGCCAAAGCCAATATAACTTGACAATTTAAAACGACACCCAGATAAACCTAAACAAACATTTTGATGTCTGCGTGTCTCATGTTTATATATCATGGTGGTAAGAATAATGAGACGTTTATCGACCAGCGTGGACCAGCTAGAAACCATGTAAAACCCTCATAATCGCCTTAAACTGGTTTAAGCTTTAATCAATGAAGATCAATAATGCTAAAGAGTTTTTTCTGTCATGCGTGTCACATCTCAACACATTATTCAACACTTATTGTGTCTGTGTTTGTCTCTGCCGGTTGTTAGTGATGCCGGTCTGATGATCAGATCTGATTCAGAGTCAGGCTCAGGGTTACTGTGTGAAGGGCTTCTTTAAAAAGACTCTCATTTCATTCAGTTATATATATATATGTATGTCTGAGGATAACAATGTGCAGTTGTGATATTTTTTCAAATATTGTGCCTCAATAAATTATGTCAGACTATTAATTTATGGATGAAATGTCTCTTTAAACTTTAAGACTTGCTCTGGCAAACCTTAGCAAAGCAAAGCACGTAGCCTTTGTGAAAACCTGCTTCTCAAACTTTGGTGAAATTGTTTTAATATGCTGGAGAAAATGTGTTATTAGATTGATAAAGACAGAGCGTAACTGAGCCAATAGCTGCAGAATCCACAAATTGCGGCTGATCAACTGGATACAAGAATGAAATTGTGTTCTGAACTGGTAATCAGCCTCCGTGAGCTGGAGGAACATGCCTGCAGGTGACATTCTGAAATGCATGCTGGGTAAATGATTGTTTAGCTAGCATCTGTCAACGTCTAACAGAGATATTAACAGAGCTGTCAGTCTGGTGCATCATGGGAAATTCAGATGCATTGTGGGTCCAGCAGGTGGACTGAAGTGCATGCAGTGAATCCGGATTTGAACCCTTATGGTGTGTGTGAGCACCACACATGTACAGCCCCAAGATCCACAAGGTTAATACTGTAGCACCTGTATGTTTTAGTTGCACTGTTTTTAGTTCAGAACGGTTTTTAGAGTTTGAATGGCTGTTGGAGCCACCTGGTGGTCTGGGGGACATGATTTGACTGGTTTGGTGATACAGGTACACTATACAAGTGTACACAGGTGTTATTCAAACAGAACAGATGGAGGTGTTGTGTAACACTTTGGATTGTTGTAGTGCTCGTGTGATGGTCTGCTGGTTTATGATCTGGTTAGTTATGATTGTTTTGTTCTGTTACTCTGCAGTGCTGTGAAAACTGATGAGCCAGACCTTGAGTGCTTTATTAGCTTATGTAATGATTTACCTGTCAGAACATGTTTACAGGCATATCACACACACACACACACACACACACACAGGTCTGCTGTAACCTTATAAGACACAGAATGATGAATCAGGTTGTATAATATGCACAGAAAACCATCCTACACTGTGTGTGTGTGTGTGTGTGTGTGTCTCATGACTCATTCACTGTTCTCCAAAGTATTTGTCTGTGTGTGTGTGTGTGTGTGTGTGTGTGTGTGTGTGTGTTTGGTGTTGGCAGCACCAGTGGGTCTCCATGATTCTAGCAGCTTTTCTGAACTTCTGCTGATGTTTCTTTACCTTCAGCCTCAGAGTCAGTGTGTCTCTGTAGAGTGTGAGATGTTTCAGCTGTGAGGAGCTGTTAATGCTGCAGCCTGGAGATGTTTTCAGAAGGTCAGTGGTGGATCTGAAGCTCTCAGCATACAGTAATAACTGGAAGAAAACGAGTGGAGACCTTAATGAGTAGGAGAGGAGAAGGTCCCTAATAAGGGAACTCTGTCACAGTTCGCTGAGTCT